>CAUYQU010101804.1:0-29471 GCA_963574635.1 Cheracebus regulus | reverse complement strand
CACACACACACACACACACACGAGAGAGAAGAAGGGAGATAGAGAATGGGTAAATTATAAAGCAAACAGTGAAATGGTAAAGTGTGTAAGACTGTTTTTTTAACTATTTCATTTGTGTAGTTTTTTGGCAGTTTGAAATTAATTTCAAATTTAAAGAAAGGAAGTAAACAAAATGGAAACTCTATTTAGATTAAAAAAAAAAAACATTTAAATTAAGTACAAGGCTGTATTTGGTCTGGCATCTAGAGTTGCTACCCAGACTTGCTCATGTTCTTTCTCTTTGCCATCAAACCACACTTCCTCTCCATACTTTCCCTGTAACACATTCTTCAGCCTTCATTTCGTTTTACAGATTCACCCCATGCACTCTCATCCTAGTGAGAATTGCACATGTTGACCAGGCTGACTGAAATACCCTTTCTAATCCCTTTATTCTGTCTCTAATTATCTAGTTAATTTTGATTTAATATTTAGATCTCACTTAAGATTTGACTTCCTGTAGAGTCTGTGAGAGACAACACTCCCAGATTAAATTGAGTCTTTTCATGACCACTTCTGTATTTGCCATAACACTTAGAACATTGTTAACATTTATTTTTATGATTACTTGATGAATGTCTGCCTCCTCTACTAGACCCTATGATTTTAAGTGTCAGAAATGTGCGAGTATGCATTCATCATCCTCTGTGTCCAGAACAGCACCAGACACATAGAAAGGACTGTGCAAATATTTGTTAAATGAATGAAATCTGATCCACCTGGCTCCAAATTTTTAAGGAATAATCCTAACATGCTTTTGCTCAGGTAAGATAGACTGAGGATTGTGTTTATTGGTGATTAATTTGCTTTTTCTCTAATTTAAAAATACAAATACATGAATGTAAATGCATTCATGTAGCAGTGCATTATCATATAATCTCCGTAATATTTTAGAGAAATAATTTTTTGTGTGTGAATAGATGCCATAAGCAAAGCACGAGAGTGTGGAGATGTACTAAATAACCTGACAAACAAAAGTGCTTAGAACTATATATTTGGTTCTGATTTTTACAAAATGATTTAAATAATATAGTCATATCTATCAGCAGCTCTCTAGTCCTCTTCATGTGCACATCAAATATTTTAGCTACAGATCAAAACTCAAGCAGAGTAATGATCGCTTTTTCCAACTGTTTCTCTCTCGACATGCACTTTACGTACCAACACTGGCCTACATATTGTAACTCACATACATTCTGCTCTGTGTTTGCTTGCTTTCCTCTGTATCTTTATGATGTTTTTCTTTCTGGTTGGAATGGTTTTATTCTTATCCTCTTTCTAATGTCAATTAATTCTTTAATACTTATTTCAATAATTATTTGTATCATAATTTTTTATCTCCTCTCTAAACATCCCCCCCAGGCACACATATCCACCAGTCTGGGTTAGGTGCCTAGTTCTGTGTTCTCATAATTCTTGTATGAGCCTTTTTCATCGCAATTGTTATGGCATATTCGCATTTCCTGAGTGACTTTCTCCCCTACTGAACTCAGAGAGCCTTGAAAGTGAATACTGCCTTATTCACATTTGTAAATCCAGCTCAGGTCCGGTCCTACTGTTTAGTGGGCACTCACTATAAATTTAATAAACTTCGACTAATCAGATCACACAGAGGCCTGAACCTGAAAATCAACAAACATGTGTCTCTTAGTGGCCTCAATAAAAATAAATGTGACATAGATTGTGAGCCAAAAGCCAAGCACTTTCTTCATAGAAGAGTCCCTCAGGTCTTACAAACTCTTATTTTAGACACCATTAAAAAAAGTGCTTGCTTATCTGATTTCCCAGCACACAGCAAATTAAAAGCAGCACTTCGGAGGCAGTAAGAGAGTGATGTTAGAGGCAGGCATTTTAACAAAAAAAACTTCTAGCTGCTGACTCGAGGTTATGCAAAGGTGATACCAAATGTACAAATGAAGTAGTTTTTGCTTTTTTCAAAAATAAATTATGGAAATCAACCGTGGTATGTTCTTTGACTTGGAATAAATTAAACTGCAAATAAATTCTTTTAGAAAGACAACTATAAAATCTCAATGTTTGAACATTACCCATGTACTTCTAAAATGCTTGTCTATTAAGAAGAAATACACAAAACTGTAGAGAACATTTTGAACTAAAAAATAATGAATATATGACACATGAGAGATATTACATATGTATATATATCTGAGCATAAAGAGAAATGTGTAGCCTTAAATACATCTGTTTGAAAATAAAACAAAGCTAGAAAAAAAGGAATAAAAGTAAAAGAAAGTAGGAGGGAATGATAATGAAAAGATCAGGGATCAATAAAATAAATATGGTATTTAATAACTGAGAACATGAAGAGAGCTGAATTTGTTTTCTTGAAGCAATCACTAAAATCAACTTATCTTTACTGATTAAGTTAGTGATGTTGCATTAGCTACAGATCTCTGGATTCCATATGTTCAATAAAACTGTTTCCCAAGAATAACTTTTTCTTATTCATTGACTATTTACTTAGTACTTTCTCTGCATCCATGAATTTTTTAAAGGGTTGTGATTTAAAGGACCTTATGTTATTAAGTCAAAAAAAAGAGAGACATTTGAAAAGCAAAAACAAATATGTAGCCACCAAACAAATATGAAAACAGTAAATAAGAAAACAGAACAGCTAACTATGAGGTTTTTTTTTTGTTTGTTTGTTTTTGAAAGGAGTGTGGCCACAATATCTGGGAATGCTGCTAAAGAAGAAAGAACACAAGTGAAGATTAAATTTGCAGATTAGGGATATACTTTTTGTAAACAATAGATAAAAAAAATATGGTCAGGGAATGGAGACACCATCAAAATAGAAGATATTTCAACATGCTTCAATATAAAAATAAGAGTTTTCTAGAAAGATATGGCTCTAGATCACAAATTTGAGGTCAAAGGAAATGTATTTCTCATCCCACATGGAAAATACTAAGAAGTGTTATGGGAAAGAGAAAATAAATGTATGACCCAACCAAGAGAGATTTAGTAAGTCCTTGAGAAGACAGAAAGGAAGAGGAGAACAGGACTGACTTTTTAAGCTGTGTGGTTTAAATGTTCAGATATTAATATTCATATTTTTACTTTCATGTTATTTATCTTCTAGAAAACTACATTTGAAGACTTCTGCTAATGTCTGGATGAGAAACTTATTGATACACCAGTTAAGCAGGTTACATATGGGTCAGATTATGGGAGAATATATATTTTGAGTCCAAATAGTGTATTTAGACTTCAGGTATTTATATTATAAGTATTTAGACTTCTAAGGTTTGACATGGGGTAACAAGAAATTTTCTCATTACCTATGTAAAATACCAAATGACGAGACAAATATCCCAAACATAATAGCAACAGCTTTCAGAAAAAAATTAAAATTTATAGCTGGGAGTTTTCTCCCCTTAGATGCTTATTTTTCTACATCTCCACCTACACCAACTCCATTCTACAACTATGCCATGTGGTAATGAATATTACTAGTTAGTGCTGGGAGTGCATTTCAACTAAACTGGGAAGGCATTTCAACTAAACTGGGAAGGCATTTCAACCAAATTCGACCACACACGCTACTTGTGCAAATTTTTCTCTGTGAGTTAAAGGTGAGAGGGGCATTAACTTATTTCATTACATTGGGATGTGTCCTCTGACCAATATGATCTACTCAGACTATTTAATAACACAGGTTACACTAGTTCAAGAGAGATAGTGTTGGAGACAGGGATCTCAGTTGCCTTAGAACATAATTTCACATTACTGAAAGAATAAATTCCAAGTAAACTAACATCATGTCAAAGGTCTTCTATTGCAGTGCCTTAGTATTTCCAGGCATAAATGTCTGGAAATTTTAAGCTCCTCAACTTTTAAATATTCAGTTTTCTAAGAGTAAAACATATCTATTTAAAAATATATTTGCCATAGAAAAGAGATCTGTCATTTTCCACTTCTCTCTCTACAAATTTCCCTCTCTAATTGTACAAACAATGGCTTACCTCTTATCCAGTTTTAATATTTTTTTTAGCCAACAGGGTTATAGTTGTGTGCTGATTTGCTGATGAGAGTATGGACTATGCTTGTTTTTCTTGCTTACTTATTAATATTTCCTATGTGTATTCCCCATTTGGATGATTAACTATATGGTCACTCTAACTATGATGCTTTGCCCTGGAAAGCAAATAACTCTCAGACACCCTCAGATAGAAATAGAAGTACTAAAGTTGGTATTGAAAAAGTGAATGGCATTAATGTCTGGATAATAAATCCTCCTGTTTGAGTTTCCCTTTATTTACTTTCAACACAATGAAGGGAAAACCTAATAGAGTTGTCAGATGACAGATTATTAAAAATAATTTTGAAGATAGATAGCTATGTAATTTGGGGCCTATAACTATTAAGAAGTTCAAAGAGCTGAGAAACCTTGCTCTAATAAAACAGCTTCCATTACCATCTGTTTTTGTGATCACATTTTCTTGGCACAAACCTAGAAGAAAAAAAAACAAGAAAAGAGAACATAGGAATAAAATTGATGGTGAATACCGTCTCATTCAAGTAACAAATACAGACACCTCACTTTATTGTGCTTCACTTTATTGTACTTTGCAGATATTGAGTTTTCTACAAATTGAAAGTTGGTGGCAATCCTGCACTGTACAAGTCTACTGGCACCATTTTTTCAATAGCATGTATTCACTTTCTCTCCTTGCTATATTTTGGTAATTTTCACAATATTTTGAACTTTTTCATTATTATTATATCTGTTCTGATAATGTGGAATGAATGATATTTGGTGTTACTATTATACTTGTTGAAGGGAGACATGAATCTGGCCCATATAAAAGAGCAAACTTAATATTGATTGATATTGCTACCACAGTAGAAATCATTGTTGCATTTCTATAAGATGCACTGTGTTTAAATCAATAAAGATTGTGTTTTCACTGTCTTAATTAATAGCTATCTTAACTAACCATATTTTTCTATACTTTGATACTGTTTAAACATTCATCTACCATTCCAATGGTAAATGATTTCCAGAATTAATATATAGGGCTCACCTACCACAGATTTTAACTGAATAAAATCCAAGCAGGCATGTGGACAAGTTATGCTTTCTCCTTTTTTTTTTTGAGATGGGGGTCTCACTATGCTGCCTAGGTTGCGCTCAAACTCCTGGGCTGAAGCAATCCTCCTACCTCAGCCTCCTGAGTTTCTGAAACTATAGGCACACACAAATGCAACCAACTTAATATTATACCTGAACAAAAAATCAAGGACAGAACAAAAACATCCAAGAGATGGAGTAAACAATCTTTGGTTAAATGAATTAAAGCTTAAGAAAATGATACTTACAGCCTACTATTCAGATATTCTGCACTTTTCAATTGACACTTGGCAGTGGTGAAATATGGTAGATAGCCATCCACATGCTTTTCCTTTAATTCCTTTTAACTGGAGTTGAAAGTTGATTCAATATGCATAAAAGAGAAAGAAATTATTTCACCTGAATAAAGATTTTAAAATAAGTTAAAATACGTTATTATGTAATCCCAAAATGTTGTAATCTTAATAAAGTTGCTATTTTAGAATTCAAAGAAAATACCACTCAGAATAAAAGTAAAAATCACATTTCAAAACATTTTTAGAAATTGTGATAAATCTAAGCCTTAAAGTTTGTGTGAAAATTTATGATACTTGTCAGAAAGCCAGCAAAATTTTTAAAGAAGTCTACTAAATATAATATTTTACTATACATGATGTACTTAGAAGAAAAATTAGGAAATAAATGGCCTGTCTTTGAGTCTCTTGCAATCTAGTTGAAAAGAAATAGTTCTTATGGTGACATAAAAATATTTTAGTACAAAATAATTTAGAGACCCAATAAACACTACAAATTTAATTACTGTTAGAGATCTTTAAAAATATTAGTCATTGAACATTACCCTACTTGTAATGCTACATTAATTATTTATGAGAGAAGTATATTCATTAATAAATCTGTATATAATTTGTGCTACTGGAAGCTATTATTACAACAGTTTTTACATTTCTATTAATGTTGAAATATTGACAAAACACATTGATCCTTGAAACATGAAACTTTTCAAGAACTTGAGACTGTTATATGCACCTTAAAATTGTATAACTGAGGCAAAAAACAGTCAAATATATCATATCAAATAGTTATGGTTTATCTAAAATTCAAATTTAACTGTGTATGTTGAAAATTTGTTTAATCAGCAACCTTACTCTGTGTTGATGAAATTGATGTGTGTGTGTGTGTGTGTGTGTGTGTGCGTCATAAAATACAGGATCCTTTTCTTTTCAAATTAATGATATAGAGATTATTCCATATCTATTGATATCATTTTGTTTCATTATTTAACTGTTGAATAGCATGCTGTAGCATTTGTATAACTCTATTTGTTTAAAGATTTCTCTACTAAAAGTCACCCAATTTTGCAGATATTATGCAATCACATATTAAGAAAAATCTAACAGTTTTTTCTTTCATTTATTCTTTTGGGTGTATGGACAAATATATTCCAAGAGTAAATATCAAAAGGGAAGTTTGTGTCAAATTTCAGGCATATTTTATTTGAAAGAAATGTTGACTTTTTTTTATAATGTTTACCCAATGTATACTAATAATTACAGGTTCAAGCTGCTTTTATTTTGAATTTTGATGGTAAAAAGTAATAATTAGAAACTTTTTTCTGATCCATGATGTTAATCATCTTTTCAGATTTTTATTATTCATTTATATTTGGTTTGACTATGCATCTATTACATTTTTTAATTTAAATTTTTGATAAATTTTTAATATGTTGTATAATAATATTTGTTTTAAACCTAATGATTTCTTCCAATCTGCCTCTCTTGATACATAACTTTATGGTAGTATCCTTTGCTTTATAGATGTTTAACTATTAATGTTATGAAACCTAGCAGTACTTGTTTTTATAGATTTATGTACAGTCTTGAAGAAAAGATGCCTGTGATAGGCTGACTAATAATGCCCAAGATCTTCATGTCCTAATATGTTAATTTAATTGGTAAAAGAGACTTTGCATATTTGAGGAAATTACAGATCTTGAAGTGTAAAGGTATCTTGAATTATGGTCCTATGTACTGACAAGGATCTTTATGAGAGAGAAGGTATTCTGAAAACATAGCAGAAAGAGATTTGAAAATGCTGCACTGATGCCTTTGAAGATACTTGTGGTCTTAATGGTTGTGTCTTTCTTGAAATGTATCCAATGCAATAGTATTAAGAAGTAGGGCCTTTGGGAGATTGTTAGATGATGAGATTGCGGCCCTCATGAATAGAATAAGTGCCCTTGTAGGCCCCAGAAAGATACCTTACTCTTTTCACCAAATGAAGACACTGCTAAAAAGCAATATTGTGAACCAGAATGTAGGCCCTTGCCAGATATAGAAATCCTCTCATGCCTTGATCTTGGACTTCTCAATCTCCAGAACTGTGAGAAATAAAACTTTGTTGTTTGTAAGTTACTCAGTTTGTGGTATTTTATCATAGCAGCCCAAATGGACTAAGACCAAAATGGAGGAAGGTGCCATGAGACAAGAAATGCAGCTGTAGAAGCTAGGAAAGGAAAGGAAACAGATTACTTCCCAGAGACTGGGGAAAGAGTGAAGTCCTGCAGGACCTTGATTTCAGATTAATAGAACCCACTTTGGACTTTGACCTCTAAAATAATAAGAGAATAAGTGTGCGTCACTTTCAGTCATAGAATTGGGAAAGTAATTGTTACAACAGCAATAGAAGGCTAATGCAAAATTGGTATAAATTCTATGTTATGTCATGTAATAATCTTGCATATATTTGCTACTGAAAATTTTATTGACAACTCTTCTAAGTTATTTGAATCCAACCATTCTTTCTCATTGCAAAATTTTTGATTCTCATTTTGTTCTTCCTATTCTGAATACCATGGTTCAACTTCTGCTCAATTTCTTTGTTTACTTGAGGATTGTGAAGAAGCTGGCTAAACCTTTTTTTTTCATAAGGGGAGACATATGATTCACTGCTTGACTTGGTGTTGTCGTATCTCTAACATGACTCTCTATGAGGCTCGGTCTTCAGGATGTTTTCTCACCAAAAACTCTTCTCAAGGAAATTAATTTATGGTACCATTTTACTTCTCTTTCACTTCATCCTATAAGTAATGTAAGTATTTTCACTGAGGTCAAGAATATAGACTTAAGAAGCACTGTAGAGTTATTGTTTTGTGTGTGTATTTTATGCATGTCACACTATTGTCTTATAAAACCCCAAAATCTTTCCTTTTATATATGTCATCAATTAATTTATTTTTCACAAATTTTTCAATAGAAAAGAGCTTTGTACATAAAGTTAAGGACTGATGATATCTAATGCTTATTTAACACTGAAGATTTTGCTAACACTATTTCTTAAACCACATATGTCAAAAGTGATCAGATGTATTCAAATCTACTCAGTCTAATGATTAGAGTGCTTTTTCTTAACTTTCTATTTCCAAATTAATGGATATAAAGTATAATATCTTGTTTATCAAGCATGGTAGTGTTGCCTCTTTATTAACCCAATTATAGTCTCAGGAACTTAAAATGGATTTCAATGATTGTAGTATATTTCCATTTGTGTCTGGACTTGAGGTAATGTAAATTGCAGAGCTGTGTTCATCTGCTGAAGGAGAGAGAAAGCCAGTCTACAGGGATAGGAACGAAACAGACATACAAAGCAGTGCAGAGATGAGAGGTCATGTGGCTCCAGGGGGAGAGAGAAGGACTGATGATTTGGAAGCTTTGATCCTTGATAGGTTTCTGCATCTCGTTTCTCAGCCCTCGGGAGGCCTAAATGTACTGTCTATCCTTGTGTTCCATTAAATATTGTTGCCTCCTTTACTTACATCCTTTTAATAAATTTATATTCTTTTGGTTCTCTTATTCAATTTTTTTTTTGCTTAAGGCATTTTAAATTCAGTTCTTTAATGAGCCAAGAATTAATCTTGACTAACATGAATATTATTTGCAGCCTATATTGCAGAGTGATGAGTTTAAGAAATTGTGTATCTCATACTGTACAATTACAAGAAGCAAATGATAACACATGAAATAGTTTTCAGTTGTATTTTTCAGATCCTTGCTATCTCAACTTTACTTTTAGTTCTACATGTTGAATCACATTTCTAATTCCTTCTGCATCAAATTGATTAGACCAATAACAATTCCTGAAGTAATTTACTACTGGTGGCATGGTAATCTCTTACTGTTGAAAGAAAGGTGGAGGGAAACAAAGAGGGTGAATATTCTGAATCAAGTAGTTGTAATGGTGGCATCTTTATACTGCCAGCATGTTTTAATATTTTAATCACTTTTGCTATTTGAACAAATCAAACTGGAAATACTGCCTCTAAAAGCAACAAGATGCTTTTAGTTTTATTTAAAGGTTTACAATTCCATACCCTATATTAAGAAAGCCACTTATCATGCATTCAAAAGAAATCTGTATGAAGACTTTTTACACTTACATAATATAAGTCTAATTTACATAATTTTTACAAAATATCTTACATTTTGATGACATAAATCTTAGTTGAATTATTGTCATTTTTTGACAGTTTTATAATATAACTTTGTAAAGCAGGTAACATAATGCCTGGCATATAGCACATATTTGGTAATGAGACGAGATACCAGGACACAGGGGAGGCTCAGCTCCCTGATAGGATGTGTTCTTCCAGGCTGTGGTCCCTCACTCACCCAAGAATGGGGAAGAGGATCCCACTGGGCACGGTGCACTCATAAGTAAATATCAGACCCCAAAGAGTTTTGCAGAAAGTGCTTTATTTAGGCAGAGAGAGAGAAAAAGGAGAAAGAAAATAGCAGCTCTCGTGTGTTGTGAGAGGGGATCCAGATATGGAGTCCACACCAAGGTGGGGGAAGAGGACTTTTACCTAGGAGTAATTCCCACCCCATTCAATTCTTCTGTCCTATGAAAGAAGTTGCTTTAATCTTCCGCTAGAGTGATCAATCTTTGATTTCTTCCTGCAAGCACAAAAGTTAAATAAAGACCTCTAAGATCCTGGATGGAGATGTGGGTGGGGGTATGGCTCTGGAAAGTTCTTGCCTTTGAAACTACGCCCCCTTGTGGACCCAGGAAGAGAATACATTCCCTCAGTAACTGATTATTTATAACATTAACCGGGAGAAAAAAATGTATAAATTAATATATACATAAATTAATAATGGTCATTCTTTCCTTAGGTAGTATGTCTCATGTGAGTTACTAAATACAGAGTATTAATAAAAATTATAAGCAGGTGTCTCAAGGCAATATTTAGAAGATGGGAAATTGTTTTAAAAAAGGTAGTTGCAGAGTCATTTAAGAGACTTTGAGTTTTACTACATTCTCACCAATATTTGTCATGCCAGCTTTTTAAAATTTCAGCCATTCTATTGAGTTTAATTGGTATCTCATGGTAGTATTAATTTGTATGTCTTCATTATTAATGACATTAAGTACTTTCTATACATTTATTAGCCAGTCTTATATCCTCTTTTATAGGTGGTTCTTTCATATGCTCAATAGGAAATCTCAGTCCCTCTCCATGTGTAGGTCTCCACAGAACTGCTTGAATGTCCTTATAATCTTGCTGTGGAATTTCCCAAAAACAATTAGAAAAAGAAAGGGAGACAGAGGAGGGCAGAGAGAGAGAGAGAGAGAGACAGACAGACAGAGAGAGAGAGAGAGAGACAGAGAGAGAGGGAGACTGATTAAGAGTGTAAGCTTGTAGCTATCCCTTTTATTTTATTTTATTTCCAAATTTTAAGTTCGAGGATACATGTGCAAGATGTACAGGTTTGTTAAATAGGTAAACATGTGCCACAGTAGTTTGCTGCACAGATCATCCATCAGCTTGGTATTAAGCTTAGCATTCATTAGCTGTTCTTCCTGATGCTCTCCCTCCTCCAACACACCACCCTCCGACAGGCCCAAGTGTGTTGTTCTCTTCCATAAGTCCATGTGTTCTCATAATGTAGCTCCCACTTATAAATTAGAACACACAGTATTTGGTTTTCTGTTCCTGTGTTAGTTTGCTGAGGATGATTATTCCAACTCCATCAAAGTCCCAGCGAAGGACATCATCTCATTTCTTTTAATGGCTGCACAGAATTCCATGGTATATATGTACCACATTGTCTTTATCCAGTCTACCATTGATGGACATTTAGGTTGATTCCATGTCTTTGCTGTTGTGAATAGTGCTGCAATGAACATACAAGTGCATGTGTCTTTATAATAGCATGATTTATATTCCTTTGGGTATATCCTTAGTAATGGGGTTGCTGGGTTGAATGGTATTTCTGCCTCTAGGTCTGTGAGGAATTGCCACACTGTCCTCCACAGTGATTGAACTAACTTAAATGACCAGCAACAGTTTAAGCCATTCCTTTCTTTCCATAACCTCACCTGTTGTTTTTTGACTTTTTAATAATAGTCATTCTGACTGGTGTGAGATGATATCTCACTGTGTTATTGATTTGTATTTCTCTAACGATCAGTGATGTTGAGCTTGCTTTCTTATGTTTGTTGGTTGCATGTATTTCTTCTTTTGAGAAGCATCCGTCATGTCCTTTGCCTCCTTTTGAATGGGATTGTTTATTTTTGTTTCTTGTAAATTTTATTAAGTTCCATATGGATGCTGGATATTAGACCTTTGTCAGATGGATAGATTGCAAAAATATTCTCCCATTCTGTAGGTTGTTTGTTTACTCTCTTGATAGTTTCTTTTGCTGTGCAGGAGTTCTTTAGTTTAATTAGATTCCATTTTTAAATTTTTGCTTTTGTTGCAATTGCTTTTGGCGTATTAGTCATGAAATTTCTACTCATATTTATGTCCTGAATGGGATTGCCTAGGTTTTCTCCTAGGGTTTTTATAGTTTTGGGTTTTACATTTAAGTCTTTAATTAATCTTTAGTTCATTTTGGTACATCATAAAACGAAGGGGTCCAATTTCAATTTTCTGCATATGGATAGCTAGTATTAACATCATTTATTAAACAAGAAACCCTCTCTCCATTGCTTGCCTGAAAATAATCTTATTTCTCTTTTGCTTATAAAGCTTAGTTTGGTCAGATATAAAATTCTGGGTTAGAAATTCTTTTTTTTAAGAATGTTGAATATAGGCCCCCAATCTCTTCTGGCTTGTATAGTTTCCGTTGGGAGGTCTGCTGTTAGTCTGATGCCCTTCCCTTTGTAGGTGGCCTGGCCTTCTGCTCTGTTGGCACTTAACATTTTTTTTTTTCATTTTGACTTTCAAGAATCTGATGATTATGTGTCTTGGGGATGATCTTCTCATGGTTATCTTACTGGGGTTTCTGAGTTTCCTGAATTTGAATGTTGGCCTGTCTTGTTACATTGAGGATGTTCTCCTGGATGATATCCTGAAATATATTTTCAAAATTGGTTCTGTTCTCCCCATTGCTTTCAGGTACTCCAATCAGTTGTAAATCTGGTCTCTTTACATAATTCTATATTTCTCAGAGGTTTTGTTCATCCCTTTTCATTCTTCCTTCTCTATTCTTGCCTGCCTGTCCTGTTTCAGAAAGATAGTCTTCAAGGTCTGAGATTCTGTTCTCCACTCTGGTATTCTGCTAATAATAATAGTGGGTCTCTATGTGTACCTGAGCAGCTGCTCTGCTGAGACTTCACACAGCTCTGTGTGGAGCTGATCACAGAACCAAGGTCCTATGGCATGGGCTTACAAAGGGATCTCCTAATCCATGAATTGCAAAGAACCATGCTTGGTTTTCCAGGGTCGCACAATCACTCAGCACTCCCCTTGACAGAGGATTCTCTTGGCTTTGTGTTGTTCCCAGTAGGGCCATTGCCCAATCTCTGCTTTTCTTTGTTCTACATGGGTTGAATTGTTTCCCTAATAAATTTTAATATTTCAGCTGAAGGTGCTGTATTCACTTGCCCCTTTCATTCCTCTCCATAAATGCTGTGGACTACAGCTGCCTCTAATTAGTCATCTTGGCCCCCTCTTCCATTTGTTCAGATGAGAATGAGTCTGACCTATATTAAAGTGGTGAGAAGTCAGGCTTCAAATTTTGAAGGGAGGGAATTCAATATTTTGTTTAATAAATAAGCATTGAAATTTGTAAAACGCTATTTTTTGTCATCTATCAAGATGATTATGTGTAATTCTTTCAAATCATTTTTATTGTGGTAGTTTATAATGGTAGATTTTTAAATGTTAAACATGCATGATCATGATACACTTATTTCTGTGTATGTGTTTTGAACGATTAATTTGCCAAGAGTTTGTCAAGGAATTTTGTGTTTATTTTCATAAGAGATACTGATCCCTAATTTTCTTTCTTACACTGTTTTTCTTAAGTTTTGATATCAGAGTTTTGCTAGTCTTGTTAAATGAGCTAGAAATTATACCCTGCTCTATTCTCTGAAATCATTTTTGTGGATTGATGAAATTCACTGATGAAGCCTTTTTGTCTAAAAACTTTTCTTGTGAGTTTTTGAATAGGCATTCTATTGAATCAATAGATATTAGGTTAGTTTTTGTTTTCTTCTCATGTCACTTTTTGGCAAGTTTTGTCTCTTTCACCTAAGTTGTCAAATATGTTGCAATAAAGTTATTTATTATATATTTCATTATCCTTTACTGTCTGTATGATCTATATTGAAGTTACCTTTTTCATTCTTGATATAGGAAATTTGTACTTCCTGTATTTGCTCTATATAGTTATGATGGTTAATTGTAGATGTCAACTTGACTGGACTAAAAGATTCTTAGCTGGAAATATTTTTTGATGTATTTGTGTATGTGTTTCTTAAATATGTTAGCATTTAAATTGGTAGACTGAATAGAAGTTATCACCCTCCCCAATAGAGGTAGATCTCATCCCATCTGTTAAGTGTGTGATAAAAAACAAGCAGCAGAAGAACATAAGAAGAAAAGATGGAGGACAGATGAATTTGTTCTCTGCTTGAACTGGAACATTTATCTTCTGTCCTCAGGCATAAGCACTGTTGGTTCTCAGGCTCTCAGTCCTGGACCAAGAGTTACACCACTGACTCCCTTGATTCTCAAACTTTTGGATGTAGACTGGAACTGCATCACTAGCATTCCTGGACCTACAAGTTTGCAGAGATTTTTGACATCTCAGTCTTCATACTCCTGTAAACCTACCATAATTCATCTCCCCTCTTTATCTACCTATACATGTGTGTTTGTGTGTGTGCACGCATGTACATTCCTTTTTGTTTCTGTTTCTCTTGAGAACCATGACTAATACAAGAGCCAATGCCAGTTTTCTGAACTTGGGAAATCTCTCTCTCTCTCTCTACAAATTTGACTGTAGTTATCTTTGCTTTCCAGTCTAGCATCCAAATTTCTGCACCTAGGAACACTTCATCAGGTTAGAATGCCTTGAAGGACTTAATCTCTGTGATAATGTTTGGCTGCGTTCCACCCAAATCTCATTGTGAATTGTAGTTTTCATAATGCCTGCATCTCTTGGGAGGGACCCAGTGGGAGGTAATTGAATCTTGTGGGCCAGTTAACCCCTGCTGTTCTTGTGACAGTGAAAAAGTCTCATGAGATCTGATGGTTTTCTAAAGGGGCTGTCCCTTTGCACATGCTTTCTTACCTTTTGCCATGTAAGTATTGCCTTTGCTCCTCCTTGACCTTCCACCATAATTATGAGGCCTCCCCAGCCACGTAGAACTGTCAGTCCATTAAACCTCTTTTTCTTTATAAATTACCCAGTCTCAGATATTTCTTCATAGCAGTATGAAACTAAACTAATACAATATACTAGTACCTGTAGAGTGGGATACTGCTATAAGGATACCTCAAAATCTGGAAGTGACTTTGGAGCTGGGTAACAGACAGAAGTTGGAACAGTTTGTAGGGCTCAGAAGAAGACAAGAAAGTTTGGGAAAGTTGGGAACATCATAGAGACTTAGAGGGTTCAGAAGACAGAAAGATGGGGGAAAGTTTGGAACTTCCTAGAGACTTGTTGAATGGCTTTGGCTAAAATGCTGATAGTGGTATGGATAATGACATCCAAACTGAGGTGGTCTCAGAGAAACTTGTTGAGAACTAGAAAAAAGATGACCTTTGCTATATTTTAGCAAAGAGATGGGTGGTATTTTGCCCCTGCCCTGGAGATCTGTGGAACTTTGAACTTGAGAGAGATGATTTAGGGTATCTGGCAGAAAAAATTTCTAAGCAGCAAAGCATTCAAGATGTGATATGGGTGCTGGTTGTTGAAAGCATTCAGTTTTATGTATTCACAAATATATGGTTTGAAATTGCAACTTAGATGTAAAAGGGAAGCAGAGCATAAAAGTTAGAAAATTTGTAGCCTGATGATACAGTAAAAAAGAAAGGCTCATTTTCTGTGAAGAAATTTAAGCTAGTTGTAGAAATTTGCATACGTAATGAGGAGCCAAATGTTAATCACCAAAACAATGGGGAAAAATGTCTCCTGAGCATGTTGGAGGTACAGCAGTCCCTTCCGTCACAAGCCAGGAGGTATAGGAGGAAAGAATGGTTTCATGGGCTGGGCCCAGGGCCTGGCTGTGTTTTGCAGTCTTGAGAATTAGTACCCTGCATCCCAGCTGTGGCTAAAAGGAACCAATGTACAGCTCAAGCCATTGCTTCAGCGGATGCAAGCCCCAAGGCAGTTTGTGAGGTGGTTTGGGGTCTGCAGAGGAACAGAGGTCAAAAATTGAGGTTTGGCAACCTCTGCTTAGATTTCAGAAGGATGTATGGAATTCCGGGATGTCCAGACAGAAGTCTAATGCAGCAGTGAAGCCTTCATGGGAAGCACAGAATGGAAAAGTGGGATGAGAGCCCTCACACAGAGTCCCCACTTCCTAGTGGAGATTTGAGAAGAGGGCCACCATCCTCCAGACTGTACAATGGTAGATCCACTGACAACTTGCACTATGCACCTGGAGAAATTGCAGACACTAATGGCAGCCCATGAAAGCAACCGGGAGGGCAGCTGTACCCCAAAAGCCACTAGAGTGGAGCTGCCCAAGACTATGGGACCCCACCTCATGCATCAACATGACCTGAATTTGAGACATGAAGTCAAAGGAGATTATTTTGGAACATTAAGATTTGACTCTCCTGTTGGATTTTGGACTTGAGTGGGCCCTATAGTCTCTTCATTTTGGCCAATTTCTCCCATTTGGAACAGGTGTATTTGCCCCATGTCTGCACCCCCATCATATCCATAAAGTAATTAGCTTGCTTTTGATTTTACAGTCTCATAGGCAGAAGGGACTTGCCTTGTCTCATATAAGACTTTGGACAGCAGACTTATAAGTTCATGCTGAAATGAGTTAAGACTTTGGGGAACCCTTGGGAAGGCATGATTGGCTTTGAAATGTGAGGACATGAGATTTGGGAGGCCCAGGATCACAATCATATGGTTTGGCTGTGTTCCCACCCACATCTTACCTTGAATTGTATCTCCCACAATCTCCATGTGTCATGGGAGGGACCCTGTGGGAGGTAATTGATTTATGGGGGTGGGTTTTCCCATGCTGTTTTGGTGATAGTGAATAAGTCTCATAAGATTGATGGATTTATAAAAGGCAGTTCCCCTGTACATGCTGTCTTGCCTGACACCATGTAAAATGTGTCTTTGCTCCTCATTCACCTTCTACCATGGTTATGAGGTCTCCCCAGCCATATGGAACTGTGAGTCCATTAAACATTCTTTTCTTCATAAATTACCCAGTCTCAGGTATTTCTTCATAGCAGTATGAAAATGAACATTCTGCTTTCTTGTACTTCCCTCAGTTTTACCTTCTGTAATTCCAGAGGACTTAGCATTGATTTATCTCAGGCTTTCTCTCTTGTATCCCTGGGAAACTACTTCACACTTAAAGAAGCTGCAATTGCCTCAGAGAAGATCTCATTGAGATTTTTTCTCTTGAGCCCCATCTCTTGGCATACTGTCCCCAATTACTTTAGTGAATATTCTAGGAAATTATTGCCAAGTTGTAACTCAGTCTTTGGCTGGAGAAACTTAGTATTTTTGGAACCACATGCAACCATTAAAAGTGTAACAGAACATTCTCTGGTTTCTTATTATACTCAGTTCATTGATTCTATCACTACTCTTGTAAGGTAAGATAAGGCATCTCTTTTCTCATATGTAGATTCTCACTTACAGTAATTAGTTCTTTTAGACTTCTTTTACATCCTCAACTTTCTTACTAGTAAAAAAGAAAAAGCAATGATTTTGTAGCTTATCAAACTTAGGATGCAAAGAGTGGACACTTGCAGCTGTCTATAACCTATGATTTCTATATCTTAACTCTAAAAATTTCCTAATTGACTCAAGATAATGTTGGAAAAGAACATCAGCCCATGAATCTCAAGTAATGATTTCTGTCTATAATGTTCTGGGGGAGCAAAAAATTTGATAACAATCCTGATATAATTTTAACTATCTTTAACACAGAATCAGATCTGATTTTAACCTTCTTTAACACAGTAACTGCACCTTCGTTATTTAACTAGATCATTTGTCTGAAAATATTTTCTTGTCATGCCAACAGCAAAACCAAAGAAATAGTTTAATATAGGAATAAATCAGTTAGATAAATTATTATAATCCCTGAGTCTCAAAAGTCTTCACCAATGAAACAGGATTAAAATTTTAACTTTATAACATTAAAGTAGATTGCAAAATAGCAGTAATTTCTGTTATGATCTGTGCAGATTGGATAGAGCTATGTTTATCTTTCCTCTATATTTGGGAGAGATTAGGAGAGATAGTTTAGGACTACAGACTTTTAAAAAGACTCTGATAATGGAAATGCTAGTACCTAGAAAAATAATTTTATTTGTGACAGAATGAGTAGATATTTTGTCTATGATTTTAAGCAAGGAAAGTAGACTTCTTAGCATCTTAAAAGTACAAAATAAATGGTTTAGTAGCACCTGCCATATAAAGAAAGTGTGAGAGATCAGAGGGTACAAGACCCTGCTGTTGACTGCCTATATTGTCAAGTACCTCCTCTCATCTTTCTTCACCTTAGGCAAGCCAGAGTCTTTGTTTATTTGTATTTGTATTTGTTTGTTTCTAAAGAATGGAACCTCTTCTATATGGCTACAACCCTCCAGGGAACTGGAATTCAGTCCTTGAAATAAAAAGTTTTTCATTTAAGCCAAGAATGATCAACCATTTCTTGCATCATAAATTGATTTAGGAATGGAACTATGACATAAATCTCCACTGTAATAGAGGAAAAACATTATTGGCAAACTTCAAAAAGCTTCTCCTCACTGAAAACAAGATGCAAGCACTTTGGAAGATTATTTTCCCTTTTTATTCCATATGAACATTTGCCTGAAGCCACAGTAACCATCTTTAGAATATCACAGCAGCAAAGCTGTTGACAGAACAGATGGAAAGAAAGTGAAGCTTTGATGCCATCATTGAGTAGCTGAGTTAAGAGCCCTGGAAACACCTACCTTGGTACTTCTTGTGTGAAATAAAATACTTTTCTTACTTTTAAAGTTTCTTTGAGTCATGTGTTTACATTATGTGCATCCGAACATTCCAGCGAGTATAAGATGAGTGCAGTATTATCCATGAAGGCCTGTTAGCTATATGGGAATTGATTTAAGTTTGATTATTTAAAACAGAAAATGTAAACATTGATGTCATTGTTCTAAGACCAATGAGATTCTTTACTACAAAATCACATTGCAAAAAGTAAAATTATTTAGAACATTTCCTTTTTGTTAAAATCAAAAGGAATGTGAAACATTGGAGGTTAGAGATAATACCCATCTTTGTACATCAAACACATAACTTATCCTAAGCATTAAATAAATACTTATTGAATATTAATAAAAGAATAATCACTTTGAGAGAATATACACTCTACAAATAATTAGGAAATTTACAGTTTATAATTAATGATGAAAGAAGCAATAATTAGTAAAACAGTGCAGAATTAATTGCTATAGTTGAAACAGGATGTTACAGGATTCTTATACCATGATAAATACAATAAGTAACATATTAATTATTTTGTATATATGAGGAAAAAGTAAATCATAATCCAAATTACCTATAACCTTCATTAAGTCTTATTTGATATAGCTTGCTGACAGATATATGCACTAAAAATTGTCATAAAATATACTTTATTAAATTTCATATATTTAAAATACAAAATGAGATCATAAAAATGTGGAATCCAATTCTAAAAAGTAAAGCCTAAAGTTAGTGATACTACTTGTTAGAAAATGCCAACTTTTCTTTTTCATTTACCTTGTCTTACTTTTCTTTTGCCTCTACTTTCTTTACCATTCACTATCTCACAACTCAGAGCTCCCTATTTTCTGATCCTTTTCTGACATGTCCTCCTAAGGCAATATTCCATGTTTCAGACTAATCTCTCTAGTCTACTCTTCAAACTATAATTGCTCCCAGAAACCTAGTTTTGTTGAAAAGAACTCACCAACTATTTCATCCTGGAGTGGAGTTGAAAAACATATACCTTACAGGCAGAATGCGAGACATTCTTCAGATCTATTAAGGAGCTTCTCAAACTTGTACAATAAATGCACCTGTGGGTCTGTCTGATATAAGCCAGTAGAGAAAATGGAGAATCCAATCAGTCACTCAAATCAACAAAGTCAACTCCAGAGAGCAGTTAGGTCACAAAGTTCTCAAACTGACAGTCTTCAAGCCACTGCATATAGATTGATGACTATTTTTCTACAAGGCTTATTATGAGCAAAACTAATCATAAATATAGAGAAATAAAGTAATAAGAGGAAAAATAACTTTTCTTACTATGAGTAGTTCTAGAAAATGAAATGGAAATCCTCTTACTAGTAAACAAAGGATATATTCAGAAAATATTAAATGTATGTGTGTATATGTGTCTGTGTTACGTTAGGTACATTCTTTAGAGCTAAATATAGCCTATACATTTTATATAAGATTAAATGATTAATTCACTAATTAACCATTATTGAAAAGTATATTTAGATACTTTTAGAATGCAAAGTGTGTGCACCCTACTGGCTTAAACAATTTAATGCAAATTTAGCAAATTCTCTCATGATTAGTTGGTTATATATTCAAGATCTGGATCCTGAAAAATATCCACATGAGATCTTCTATTTTTAAAATGCATTGAGTGGTTTGTGCTATAAAAATAAGAAACGTTAATATTCTGTGTTCTATTTGATTTTATTTCTCTTTCAGTTTGAACCCTGATACATCTGAAAAGCAACAGCTAGGGAGAGACAAGCAATTTTAGATATTGTGGATTCTTTCACCAAATCATGCCTAAACTCAGATTTATACTTCATTTTTCAGAATTACTAAATGATACATAAGTTAACTTATTTTGGGAAATTATATATATATACATATATATACATATAGTGTGTGTGTGTGTGCTTGTGCATGACTGTGTAGAATTTTAGGTAAGTAGTAAAAAATAATTTTAAATATTATTAATTTTATCTAATTTTATTGAATATAAAAAGCACCCTTGCATCTGCAATTCTTTTAAAAATATTGAGCTATAGAGTCCATGAGGATAGGTGTGTGTCAAAAAATTAAACCGATACATTTTCTAATGTTTTCAAATGTTTCCTGTGTAAATACTATAAATAGATGTTTCATTTCTTAGTAATTTTTCAATAATTCCTCATAAAGAAAGGCAAAATTTAGTCACTAAACTCATGCACATAAAAACTGTTATGATCTTGATTATGCTATATAGGAGAATTTTCTTCAAGTATGGTAACATTTAATAACTGCGCTGTCTGTTACAGTATTCATCAGCCACATGTGGCTATTAAATGTTTTAAATGTGGCTACTGTGACTAAGGGAGAACATTTTTATTTCATTATGTTTTAATTAACTAAAATATAAACTTAAATAACCAAATGTGACTGATGGCTGTTTTAATGCATAGCACATTTATATAATATTGGGAGTTCAAATTCCTTTTCTCGTTATTGCAAAATGAAATACACAGAGCCTTCAAATGTAAAAAAAAGGAAGAAAAGCAGGGAGAGTTTTTTTTCTGATATTATGAGTTTGAAAAATAATTTCACACAATGCATGAAGTGTAGGAATAAAGCAGGCTTGCCAGTATGGCAGTATACAAGATTAGATGAAATTGCTATAGGAATATTTTGTCCTCCCATTGCCTTATTTTGAGACTTATCATGGTCTTTTGATGGGGAGGATGGCATTTAGTATTTGTTCTCTCTTCCTTCTTCCTGCCCCTGGATAGAATCATGTAAAATTGCAAACCTGGCCTGTAAGTATTAAGATGTGTTTTTATTGATCTTACCTTCCATTAAAGAATTTTCCTCTATCTTAAAACATACATTTATTTTAATATAAAAGAACTTATTAAGTCATTTTTAAAAATAAAGATAGTCTTTATATAAAATATATACCACAAAACTAAAATGATTAATTTGTTAAAGGGAACCCATTTATTTCTCTTAAAGGAGAAAATTAGACAAATACCTGTTTTTCCTATAAAGTCAAATATAGCTATGATTTGAGAAAGTTGATTTATTTTCAGATAATTTAAAATCAATAAAATTTTGCCATATTGTTCACTTTGAAAAGGCACTTAACCTAATTTTGTATGTGAAAAAATATTTCATATAATTTTACAGCAAACTTTTGTGCATCAAATAACACTAACAAAAAGAGAAAATGTAACCAACAAAATGGAAGAAAATGTTTGCAAATTGTATATATGATAAAAAAAACTAGTATCTAGAACATATATATAACTCGTATAATTGAACAATAGAATGGCAAATAACCCAATTGAAAATGGACAAAATAATAGAAGTTTCACCAAAGATGATGGACAAATGGCAAATTAGCACATGAAAAAATAATCAATAGTACTGGTTATTTTGAAAATCCTAATTAAAACCACAGTAGAATAATTTTAATAGTCCCTCCAGTTTTTACAATATATCACAAAATCACAATAAAAGGAAAGCAATCAATAGTTACATAATATGGATTCCACTATTTACATTTGTATCCTGCCTAATTTAGAAGATATAACAAAGTCATTCTCTGCTTACATCTACATGTGGAATAACTGGAAAAGTCATTGCAATGGTAAATGATATATTTCAACCTCACAAGCAACATTATTGTGAGAACACATTTGTTGGCATGATAAAAAAAATTAGTCTAATTTTGAATGAAACAAACTACCATATTCCTTCAATTCACATGGCAATTACAGTTGTAGAATTTGCTGTAAATATTAAACTCCTGCAAAAATAATTTTACTATAGAGATTTAAATGTTGTTTAGAAAAATATAAGCATTTTTTTATTTACTTGGATATGCAGCAGAATATTTCAGTGTTCTTCCAGGTTAGAGAAAACACTTCATTCCTTTGAGTGATATGTACATTGTAGATCACTCTAACATCCCTGGCACTCTACATCAGTCAACCACAATAGGCAATTAGCATTTCTAATGAATAAGGTAGAATACAATAACGTTTTGTAAAATATCTCCTTTTTCAGTGATTAAACTCTTTAACAAAACTGCTTTACACACCCTTCCATGGAAATTACACCCATGTATTTCTCTTATATAATGCCTCATGTCTCTGTTACAAAGTATTTTTAAGACTGTTATTGATTTTTATTTGTTTAGAGACAGCATCTCACTCTGTCACCCAGGCTGGAGTGCAGTTTATGAACATGGCTCACACAGCCTTGACCTCCCAGGCTTGAGCGATCTTCCCTCCTCAGCTGTCTAAGTCGCTGGGACTACATGTGTGCACCTCCATGTCTGGCTAATTTTTCTGGTTTTTGTTTTGCTTTGTTCTTCCTAAAAATAGGCTCTCTCTATATTTCCCAGGCTGGTCTCAAACACTTGGCCTCAAGTGATCCTCCTGCCTTAGACTCCCAAAGTGGTGGGATTACAGGCAGGTGTGTGTCATGGCACCCAGCCTATAATTATTTTTCAGATGGTAACAGGCACCTACAGTCATCTTCAAAATGACACGTTGAAGAAGAATCTGGGCATAAGGCGAGGAGTTATTGAAAAACTTGTTGTTGGCTAATTTGGTAAACCCAGTCAATCATCAAGACCTATTGATTCTATTTCTAAATTCTGCTGACTCATTTCTGACCCCTCATAGAGATCCTGTGATGGTCTAGTTCTTATTTTTGCCTCTCTTTCCATCAGTTCTTCTCATACATTCGCCTACTGTTCATTCAGTGCTGAACGCCATGCTGCCTCCCACTCTGCCCCGTTGTGTATTATAGTTTGATAACACTATGCTATCTTCCTAGGACACTTCCTCAGTTCTTAACTAACTTGATAACATAAAATGCCTCTTTCAAATATCCAATTAAAGAGCAGTTACTTTTTTTTTTTGGAAGCTCTAGCCTTTAAAGCCTTCTGTGAATGTCTACATATGACTGCTCATTGACCTCTTGCTTATCAGTGTGGAAGTACTTATTATACTGTACTGTAACACATTTATTATCTAATTCTATGCTTCACTAACTTCAGAGTAATGCACCTGTTACTCAATTGATTGCTTCACTAGACCATAAGCTTCTTAAGGACAACACTTCCAAACCTGGCATATCAGAGGAACTCAATAAACTGTTAAGTGAATACTCAAATTCCTGTTTTCCAACTCCTCGGGGCAGAGTTCCTCCAACGGTGTATAAAGAAACTAATGTTAGTGTAGATTTTAAGCAGAAGGATGTAGAAACTGTGTTGTAACAAACTAGTTATGTTTTAATATATCGTGATTCTGATTTTTTAAATGTATTTTTAGTTTGCGACCGAATTATTGGTGGCAAATGGCAGTCCTTGGTGTAGTCAAAGCAATTGTAGAGCATTAAAACCATAATTGAATATAGACTGAAGCATGTATACCACAGCAGAAAATAAATAATACTGACTGTCACAACAAATTGGCTGAACACAGAAACTACAGGGAAGTCATTCAGATCACAAAACTCATTGATCTCCTTTGGCATTTAAGCACAACTAGGAATAATGCACAAGGTCTTTGGTGTTGTCTAGGTTCAATGTTCTGTCTGAATTTCAAACACAATCTTTTGGACATGATAACAATCCTAAAGGTGTTATGTACTATTTGGTAATCAAAATGGCATTTTCATTATTATCAGTGTGCTTTTAAATATCTCCTGTGGCATTCTCCAAACAGAATCAATTTCATTTGAACAAAACACTTTTGAGTACAGACAGCATAAATAAAGGCATGCCCTCAAAATATTTGTAAAATATAATCAGTAAGAGTAGTGTCAAATGAAATCCTTAAGTGGACTGTAAACACTTTAAACCCACGTTTTCTTAAGGTGAGAGCTTAAAACAAGTTCATTTTTATCAGGTAGATTTATAATTGCCAAATATTACAGATAGACAAAAATTATAATTTAATAAATGCATAATGACATTCCTAAATTAATACATATATAATGACATACCTACATTAAGTATTTATGTTTATCAAGGAGAAAGCCTATATATTAAAATCTATAGCTTATAAACTTAGTTTTATGTGTTTCTTAGAATATAAATTAAATCACTTGTTAATATGTATCTATCTTCTTTAGACTACCTTTAAAAAAATAAATATTGCAGATGTCATTCAAACCCACATATTCCCCTCTTTATTTCTATTTCTCTTTTTCGTTTCCCCCAAACAACGACTGTGTGGGGTGTTCTTTATAGTACCCCTCAGAAGTATTTTTATGTAATGCTAATTGTATCTGAATCTATAAACAACTATAAAAAGTATTGTATTTTTAACTATTTTTGGAAATTATATCAGTCTATATTCCCCTCTTTGAAAATGTTTTTCTGATATGCTCCTATTGATGCATTTCATTCTAATTTCATTTTAATATTTATAGACTATTTATTTTACAACTATAATTCAACTTATTTCATCATTTTTTTATTTATGGATGAATACTTATTTGTTTTGTTTTTCTAAATGTCTTCCATTAAAAAATGTTTCAGTAAATGTTATTGTACATATTTCCTGGTACACGTATGCACAGACTTTACTAAGGCACATACATAGAAGTAGCATTGTGAAGTTCTAAACCTTGTACATTTTCAAATGTTATCTACTGTAAAATTTCTCTATAAAATGATTGTGGCAATTTGCATGTATTCTAGCAATGCAAAAAATTTCCTATTTTTGCAATATTTGTTAAGATTTTGCATTATCGATTTTTTAATATTGCTAGTAACAAATCATACATCACAAAATATTTTAAGCAATTATAAAGTTTACTAAAGTACATCAAATATGCATAAAAGCATACACAGTATAGTGCACAGCTTGATGTATTTTCATTAAAAACACAGACTTGTAGCCAACATCCCAATTAAATACAGAACATTGCTACATTGCTTTGTTCCCAGAAGCCCCTTTATTTATCTTTCTAATCATGTCTCTTTCCAAAAGAAACTGATATTTTAACTTCTAATATCATCTTAGTTTTGCCTACTTCAGAATGATATATTATTGAAACAAACAACCTTGCATTTTTTGTCCATAACTTCTTTTGTTGAACATCATGTTTGTGAGTGTCTTCCATATTGCTGCACATGGTTATATTTATTCGTACTCATATTTTACTGAATGACTAAGGGTTTATTTATATGTTATACTATGGTAGATGTTTTACTGCTGCACAACAACCACCCAAAGCTTAATGTTTTAAAATAACACCTATTCTATTATCTTTTACAATCTCTTCAGAGAATCACCTGAGCCAAGTCTTCTGCCTGACCAGACTGTGGTCAGAGCATATCAACAGAATCTTTTCCAAATGAAATTGAAAAGATACTTCCTATCACCTGAAGGAGGTCTAGGATCAAAAGTCTCTGAATATCACTCCTGCCACTCTCTCTTTATCAAATCATCACAGGAAGATTCAGAATCTAGGGGGATGATCAAGAATGGAGGAATTTGGGGGAACTAATTATTTAAAAAATAACACCACAGTGCACCTTGTCAAAACAAAAATTCATTTTCATTTGCAAAATTATACACTCTCCTTTCCTCTCTTCCAATTATGCCGTCATTTAGAAGTTCAAAATTCCATCATTTAAACCAGATTGAGGTATAGATGAGCTCATTGGGCTTAGCATCTCAGGTCCATTTTCTTGAACTCAAAGATATGAAGCATTTTGTTAAGAAATAAACAGAACAACTGCAACAAATACCTGCGTTCGAAGGGTTAGGAATGGGTGATAAACTGTTTCATAACAATTCTAATATTCAGTGTAAGGTTTGTTTCCGAGGATAAAATGAAGAAACTGAGGCCAGCACCAAAATAATCCAATGCAAGGGAATTTATTCAAGCTCCCGGGTGAGGTTCTGCAGTCCGGACAGGAGGGGCCGGAGAAGTCGCATGTACTCCTCTTAGACAGGGGGTTTTATAGGGAGTGAAACAGCTCAATTGGTTGTGGGAGAGCAAGACTGCTATTGGATAAGTTGCAAGCCTTGACCTAGGACTTGGCTTATTGTTGGTTGGAATTACTTGCCTGCTATTGGTTGTTAAGACTCGACGGCTATTGGTTGTTAAGACTCGGCTGCTATTGGTTGTTAAGACTTAGCTGCTATTGCTTGTTAAGACTTAGCTGCTATTGGTTATTAAGAAGCTATGGTTGCAGCACCTTGTTTGCATACTGGGCTCTTTAAGGGAAGACCAGGCTGTGCGAGCAAGGGAGAAGGGAACATGCCCGAGCCTGTCTGAGCTTGCTCGGGGCTTTTAAAAGGAAGGAAAAAAAGGGGGAGGGGGTGCGTCCGAGCTCCCAGCCAGGCAACCGGCCTTACACTACCCACCTCGGCCTCCCAATGTGCTGGTATTACAGGCATGAGCCACTGTGTACAGCCTGCAATTTTCATTATGATTTTATTCTTTAACCCAGAAATCATTTAGAACTGTTTCTTAATCTCTTTATCTATTTTTTTCCTTAGTATCTGTTTGTTAATAGATTTCTAGCCTAATTGTGTTGTGATTAGGAAACAGCTATGTTTTATCCATTTCTTGAAATTTATTGAGCACTTGTTTTATGTCCCAATAGGTCAGCAGTTTTTTTAAATGTCATAATGTGTTCAAAAATAAAATATATTCTATGGTTTTTGTGTGTAGTAGTTAATATATCATTATTAACTACAATGAGTATATAATATAATCATTAAACTTTGTATATTCCAGATGTTCAAATCTTTTGTATCTTATTATTTTTGTCTGATTAATCTATCAGTTATTGAAAGAAATCATCCACATAATTATGTATTTAGCTATTTCTCTTTGTGGTACTAGTAATTTTTGATTTACATATTTTGAATGCATGTTGTTACATAAAACAGATTTAGAGATATTAGAGATACATAATACAGATTTAGAAAAGCCTGCAAGAGGTAGTTTCTTGGTGAACTGAACCTATTACCACTGTGCTTTGAATTTCTTTACCTTAATGATTTTTCTGTTAATATTTTCTGATAGTGACATAATTAAATTAGCTTTATTTTGACTAGTATTTACTTGGTATATCATTTTCCATTTTTTAGTCTTAATGTTTTCTGTTTTCTTTTTTCTTTTGTTTTAAATGTCACTTCCCAATCTTAATGTTTTAGATTAGTGTTTGGTGGGTCAGATTATTCAATCTGATAATCATTATTTTTTAATGGGGCATTTAATATGTTTTTATTTCTGCCTTCTTATTTCATATGTTCTATTTGACTCAATGTAGTAGACAAAATTTGAAGACAACACCCCCACAGTGACCCACACTCTTAATTAATCCCCTCCTCTTCAGTGCAGGTAGGACCTGAAACTTGCTTCTCCCCAGTAGAATATGGCAAATATAGGATGCCACTTTTGTGATTCCGTTATGTGGCAAAAGTGAAGGGATCTTTTCCTCCTGCAGATTAAGCGACAAAATCTTTTGTTCCATAAAAGAGAATGAGAAAATAAGTCTGGGAAGATTTTCCTTGGTGACTTCTGTTTCTCTCCCCAAGCCACTCCAAGATAAGGTCGGAAGGAGATTCTCTCTGCAGGAATCCCTTTCGCACCTGGGGAAAGCTTGCAAGAGGTACAAACTCCCCAAACCTCAGGGGTAGCACACACTCATCACTAGTCCACACTCAGTCTTTAGGAAATTAACAAAAATTTTAGCATATCTTATCAATTTATAAGGCATTCCAGGGCATCTTTCCCAAGTAAGCAAGTGCTCAGATACTTAACTCTCTCCAGATTTCAGGTTAGTTGTTTGCTCTGTGACCTCAGTTCTCTCATTAGTTCAGGAAAAATCATTAATGTGCAGATTGTTCAGCTTTTTTCTACTGGTAATGGTGAGAGCTGTGTTCTTTCTATCTCTCAGCTGAAATGTAAGTTTGTTTTATTCTTATGTGTGCTGTTTTCATTTCTTGAAGTTTTTAATTTTGAAAACCTTAGCATCTACAAAAAGATAGTATATTAAACCCACATGTTCCCATCACCTAGGTTGTAACGATGATCTGCTCAGAGCCAGTGTTATTTCACCTATATGTTCACTCACTTTCCTAGGTTATTTTGATGCAAACCCCAGAAACTGTATAATTTTATTCATAAATGTTTGAGTATATGTCTAAAAGATAGACTTTTAAAACCACAAGAGTACTATTATGCCTTAAAAATTATTAACAGTTCTTTAATAACAAATATCTAATATTTAGATTTTCTTATTGTCTCCGTTTTGAGTTTGTTTGGATTAGTATTAGAAGGCCAGCAATCTCCTTCAGTCAGTGCCAGGGTTCAGGATGGGGAAGTTTCCTTGCAAGTCATCTAGTTGAAGAGTAGCCATTGAGAGGATCCCAGATTCTCAAGCATGATCTCATAGAGCTTTGTTTTCTGCCCCCAGAACCCATGATGTGGTTTAAAACAAATCTATGGACTGTTGGGCAAAAACCAGATTAACTGCTCTGCTTACCAAATACCAATGCCGTAACGAGTCTGCATTTTTTCTCTTCAGAAATGCTGGGAGCCATAGACCAGTTTTTAGTTGAAGTTATATCATCATACTGACACTTTACACTGACAACAGTGGAGGACAGACTAATTATGAGACAGTTGCAGTAATCTGGGAACCAGTAATTAGGACATGATTCTAAGACAGCAGAGAGAGCATAAGGAATACATTTATTTATTTTTTTATTTTTATTTATTTATTTTTTTTTTAGAATAAAAAGAATGAAAGAGAGAAAGGAAGAGGAAGAGATTTTAGAAAAAGAGAGAAAAGGAGAAAGAAAGAAACAGCAAAAGAAAGAAAAAATGAAAGAGAAAGAGGAAGAGATTTT
>CAUYQU010101802.1:0-20834 GCA_963574635.1 Cheracebus regulus | reverse complement strand
CCATATCCAGAAAACATATATTTTTTCAATATTATACCTATTCTAAAAGTGATCACATAATAGGAAATAAATCACTTTTTAGTAATTGCATAAGCATTTTACAGACTTAAATGAAATCCTGAGCAATAGAGCAAGATTTTCCTTCTCTCTCCCTCTTTCTCTTTCTTTTTTCTCTTTTATTCTACTTCTTTCTCTAAAAAAAAAAAAAAAAAAAAAAAAAATTTTAATTAAATTTATGAGATACATGTACAGAATCTGCAGATCTGTTACATAGGTATACATGTGCCATGGTGGTTTTCTGTACCCAACAACCCATTATTTACATTAGGTATTTCTCCTAATGCTATCCCTCCCTAGTTCCCTACCCCTCAACAGGCCCCGGTGTGTGATGTTCCCCTCCTTGTGTCCATGTGTTCTCATTGTTCAACTCCTACTTATGAGTCAGAATATGTGGTGTTTAGTTTTCTGTTCTTGTGTTAGTTGCTGAGAATGATGGTTTTCAGCTTCATCCATGTCCCTGCAAAGGACATGAACTCATCTGTTTTGTTTTTGTTTTTTGAGGCTGAGAGTCTCTGCTCTGCCTCCAGGCTGGCGTGCAGTGGCAGCATAGCACCATATAACATTTACTTGAGGAATATAGCAATCTCAGCTCACTGCAACCTCCGCCTCCCAGATTCATGCAATTCTCCTGCCTCAGCCTCTGAGTAGCTGGGACTACAGGCATGGGCCACCACGCCCAGATAATTTTTGTATTTTTAGTAGAGATGGGATTTCATCATGTTGGTCAGAATGGTCTTGATCTCTTGATCTTGTGATCTGCCCACCTCGGCCTCCCAAAGTGCTAGGGTTACAGGTGAGAGCCACCATGCCTGGCCGAACTCATCCTTTTTTATGGCTGCATAGTATTCCATGATGTATATATGCCACATTTTCTTTATCCAGTCTATCATTGATGGGCATTTGGGTTGGTTCCAAGTCTTTGCTATTGTGAACAGTGCTGCAATAAATATATATGTGCATGTGTCTTTATAGTAGAATGATTTCTAATCCTTTGGGTATATACCCAGCAATGGGATTGCTGGGTCAGATGGTATTTCTGGTTCTAGATCCTTGAGAAATCGCCACACTGTCTTCCAGAATGGTTGAACTAATGCACACTCCCAACAGTGTAAAAGTTTGTGCCAATTATGAATAAAGTTACTATAAGTATTTCCATATTGTTTTTGTATGAATATAAATTTTTACTTATCTTGGATACATAGCTAGAAGCAGATGACTGAATCTTATAGTAAATATGGATTAAGTCTTATAGGAAACAGTTATTCCATTTTCTCAAATGGCCGTACCATTTTGTATTCCCACTAGCCATATTGAAGAGTTCTAGTTCTTCAGCAGGGCACAGTGGCTCATGCCTGTAATTCCAGCACTTTGGGAGGCCTAGGCAGTCGGATCACTTGAGGTCAGGAGTTCGAGACCAGCCTGACCAACATGGTGAAACCCCGTCTCTAATAAAAATACAAAAAAATTAGCCTGGCATGGTAGTGGATACCTGTAAGCTACTCTAGAGTCTGAGGCAACAGAATTGCTTGAACCTGGGAGGCAGAGATTGCAGTGAGCCGAGATAGTGCCACTGCCCTCCAGCCTGAGTGACAGAGTGACTCTATCTCAAAAAAAGAAAAAAAAAATTTTAGTTCTCCAACATTCTCACCTACAGTAGATATTGTCAAGTATGTTTTTTTAACCTGTGCATTCTAATTAAGTATGTAGGTGTATCTAAGTATGGTTTTAATTTGAATTTTCCTAAGTGACTAATGATGTTGAGTATCTTTTCATTTTTGCTACCCATACATCTTCCATGATAATGTACCTGTTCAAATACTATACTCATTTTTAATTGTGTTGTTTACTTATTGGCGTTTGACAGTTCTTTATATATTCTGGATATGAGGCCTTTATCAGATACATGTTTTGCAAACATTTTCTGCCAGTAGACTTGTATTTTCATTTTTTAACAGAGTTTTCAAAGAGTTTCTGTTTTTTTAAACTATTATTTTAGGCTATCTTCTTGGTTTGCAGGCCCTCATATGAACAAATTTGCACTAATTTCTAATGAACAAAATTATAAGTTTCAGAATTGGAAGGAGTAGAAGAAAAGAGACCCTAAAGACAGCATAGCACCATATAACATTTACTTGAGGAATATAGCAATCAGGAACTTTTTTGGCTGAAAGTAGCAGAAAGTCCAACTGTAGTGGCTTAAACAAGAATGCTTTTCTTCATTATAACAAATTCAGAGATAGGCAGCTGTATGCATGCATTTGGGAGTCCCATGTAATCAGAACTGACATCTGTACACTTCCTTGGTCCTCTCTGAAGTAGAAGGTTGCAACTACAGCTGATAATATCCACACACAAGACAAGAAGTAGAAGACAGGGAAAAATGTAGCAACACGAGAGCAACACTGTCCCAGCAGCTTCTCACCTGCTTCCAATTGAATTGTCATTGGCCAGAACTGGGTCATATGGTCAGACACTACTGGGAGGAGGGAGTTGAAACTGGGGATTGTGTGAGATGAGTTTATCTAATGTCTGCCTCAGCAGAAAGTTTTAAATAACATCAAATACAAAAGGCAATAAACCTCTGCTATAAAACTAGAAGAGAGAACAATCAAAATCTAGCTTTAAATTCAAAGTTTTAAAAAACTTGCTGCTGGCTAAGCAACTAAATTCTAAAGGCATTTTTCCAACTGCATCATATACATACATATATATATATATATATATATATATAAAATAATAGAAATAATAGCAGCTATTAGAATAAAAGCATAATAAGAATAATGGGTTATGGTTTATGAAGCCACATACTTTATTTTCTTTGATTGCCTCCTTGAATATAGGCTTTTACATAATAGACAACTAAGGTACACAGATAGTAGGTTACTTAAAGCCACATAGAAAAGAGATCCAGAATGAGAAACTCACAGTATAGGTTTGTTATCCCTTACCTACCTTTCTGTACCAATTAGGGTTTTCAAGATCAAGAAGAACTATACAATGTAAAGCTTATATTGTGATAATGTTTGCATGACCTGTGTATGTAAACTTGGCAAATAAATTAAGTGAAGCTTGTACTTCATTTATACTTATTATTCCCTCAGTGATAAAATTTCCATCCAGAAAAAGTATTCTATTTTCATTTCAATATAAAGAAAAATAAAATGGAAATTATTCACTTAAAAAAACAAAACAGCCCTTCTATAGTGAAAATTAATGTTGTTTTAAACATTAATTAAAAACAACCATTATGTTTTTCTTCATAATTTAGCCCAGGTGCCTAACATAGTGATTAGAATTACTCCTAAATGAATGTTAGTTGAACAAATGAATAAATTAACTTTCTGAAACAATTTACTACAATTTTATTGCTTTTTAAAGTTAATCTATCTTTTTCGATTTTCAGTAGCTTGGAAAAGGTTCTAAATATGCAAAATGCTATTGAATCTCTGTAATTTATTCAAGGTTAGGAAATTACTGATGCTGAAATATAAGGTTAAACCCTGTATGAGTTTCTATCAATTATTTGGCCTACACTAAAAACAAAACCCATTTTACCAATGAAATGTGCTTACAAATGCTCTAGCTGGAGTTTGTCATACATTCTGGGACCCAAAGGATTCGGGAGATGATAAGCCCCACTTATCAGACCCTTGTTAAAGCACATACATACAACCATTTTCTCTATTCCCTTTAAGAACTTTCTCAGGGTATCTCGTAAAATACTTTGGCTTTCCATGATAACTTTCTTCAAAATTTTACAGATACTTTAAAAATTGTCCTTGAAAAGTAAGATAGGCATGGATATATTTTGTGCCTTAGGAAATGAGAGGCTAAGGAAGTTCATAAGGTGACACAGCTAATGGAAACAGAATTAATATCTCCAGGATTTGACCTGACTCCACAGCCAGATCATGTCCTCTTCAGCTCACTTTTGAAAACCAAATCAGAATCTACTGTGTTTTGTAGAAAAAAAAAAAAAGACTGGCAATAATATTGGATTCATTCCACTAAATCTTCATATAATACAATCATAAAAGATTAAAATGATATTTCACTCTGCACTAATGAATTTATTGGTTTCAGGATTGCTGCATTGCATATTTGCAGCCATCACTTGTTTAATGGTAGCCACTATATAAAACCTGGATTCCTGTATTCAAAATATACAGAAATGCTTGTAACACCTACAAGTTTTTGTGCATACTGATGCTGCCAAAATAGTAGTGATCTGATGCTGTTTTAATGTAAGAAAGTCTGATATGGTTGAAAGAAGAAAGATTTTGAAGGCAGATGCAGATGAGTTGGTGTACCAAATCTGCAACAAACTAGCCATGTGGTCATCAGTATGTTGCTACCACTGAGACTCAGTGTCTTTGTGTGTAGAGTGCCCAAATCATAAGCTGGGAGAATTAAATGAGCTCATAGATATACAATGCTTAGTGTTACATTCAGCTCATGGTGATTCCTCATTAAATATACACCAGAATTATGGTCATTTACTCCAACAAATATTTATTGACTGTTTTACAAGAGCTCAGTGCTATGCAAGTGTGTTTTTACAGTTTACTAATCATTGCATTTAAGAAGAAAATGTATAGGTGAATTTCTTAGATCAGGATTTCTCAGCCTCAGCACTGTTATTATTTTGGCAGGTAATTCTTTGTTGTGTGAGGCTTCACTGTGCACTGTAGGAACTTAGCAGCATCCCTGGCCACCACATGCCAGATGCAGTAGCATCCCACCCCTGCCCATTTATCACAACCAAAAATGTCTCCGGACATTGCCAAATGTCTCCTGGAGGGCAACATTCCCTGCAGTTGAGAACTACAGCCCTTGATCAGTTCTATGTAAGGAGTGTTCGAGATCTGCTCATCCTAGGAGATTCTCCCCAAAAGATCCATGGTCTAATAAGATCAGAAACATCACATATCAACAACAGTATAACAATGATAGCTGACTTTTGGAACCACACTGCACATGGCAAACTGTTCTTTTCTTATTTAATCCTCAGACCTAGAAGTTACTTACTATCTTAAGGCACATTTTCAAAATGAGGAAATTGAGGATCAGAGAAATCAAGTAACTGACAAACATCATGCAATTAAATGGTACAGCTGGGGTTTGCTTCCAAGCCATCTCCAGAGTCTGCGAAATTATCTACTACACAGTCTTGATCCTTGAATATCCCACTTTTTAATTCAAAATCAATTTGGGGTGTTAAGGCTAATTACCCTTACATTTGTGGTGTTTATTAGGTACAGGTATTTACTTTACCTCCAGTACTTAGAAAATTACCTTTTGTTTTAATCAACTGATAATAGTGTTCCAATTATTTGCTAAATGAGTGTCTTCATAAATATCCTTGAATGCAGGTAAAGTCACTTTCCCTGGCAAAGTTAATCAAAATAACTTCAGACAAATTCAGATGGCCAGGAACTGTGGAAAGAGAGACTCAATCTGCTTGAGGGAGGTAGAAAACATTTAATAGAGGAGACAATATTTGAATTGGATCTTTTATCATTGTATTAAATTTGGATGAATAAGAGCCTGCCAAGTGGAAGGGCATTCCTAGCAGATTAAACGGGATATGCAGAGACCTGGGTAACTTAGAGAGTTCGATATATTTGAGGAATGGTGGGGGTGGAGGAAAGAAAACAGGAAAATGGAACTAGAGAGAGGGTTGGATTCTGCATTAATATCTGTGGCTTGACTCCTGTAGGTATTTGCCCTTATCACCTTTGCTGTAAGGGCAGCAGACAGCCAAGAGCACAGCAGGGACATGGTCAGACAGGTACTTGATGATCACCAAAGTGTATTTTGTTTGATGGCAGGGAGACCCAATTAAGACACTAATGCAATGCTTTCAGCAAGAGATAATGAGCTAGGGTGGAATGAAGGGTCAGATTTGAGAGAGTTTATTACAAGAGAAGCAGGGCAGGGAAAATCCTCCTCTGAAATGGGCTGTTAGAGCAAATAGGTAGAATTTAGTTTTGGAAAGGCTGTCTTTGTGAAACAAAATGATGCACTTCCAAGAAAATAACCTGGAAGTATGTTTAGCAGCTGTTCAGGTAACCTGGAGAATTTAGAGTAACATATCTCAGATTCCACGAATGCTCTCCTGAAAACTTGTTCTTGTCCCCATTCAGATTTCCCATAGAAATTTATTACCTCATGATTGTTAAGTGGAGATTCAGAGCTAAAAGTTAGATTCAGAGTTGTACTGCTCCCTTTTTAGTCCAGACTATTTTGTCAATTTCCTTCTAACCATGTCACCTGGGAAAGATGAGTCAGCATTAGTGGAGATTCAACCAAATGTTATTTGAGAAATGATGAGCCAGACAAAAATGTAGGGAAGAGATTAGTTCCAGACACTCAATAAATAGTTGTTGAACAGGTGAATTAATCAAATGTTGAATTCACTTAATTAACTTTTGACTTAAGCATGTAAAATAAGATTAATAGAAAGAAGAAAAAGAAAGAAAAAAGAAAGAAAGAAAGAAAAAACCTTTAAACCTTCTATTGTAGTTTTCCTCTTTCCTTTTTTACTGAAATAGCTAATGGATCACTCCCCAAAAATACTCTAGCATAGTACCAAATGGATTTTTAATGCTATGCATTATGCAATAAATTTTTACTTTTACTACTTAAAGCCAAAATGAACATATAGTCCAACACATTTAACCTTGTTACTTTTTTCAAACATCTTCCTCAAGGTGTCCTTTAAGTTTTTTTTTCTTTAACTTTAGTTCGTTTAAGATGAATCAATTTATTTTAACATGGATACAAAGATTTTATAATCCCATCCTTGGCAGTTTAGAAGAAACAATTTTTTCTACTACATTTTAACAATTTCTGTAATTGTGTCTAAAATCACAATGAGTAAAAAATCTGCTGTTTAAAGAGTGCTATTGAGTACACCCCTAATCATCAGACCTATTTCGTTTTGTAATAGAGAAATTTTTTCCCACATTGAAAATATAATTTCCTTTCTGTAATAAAAGAACTATTATTCTTAATGTTCTTACACATTCTTCTTTTTATGTGAACATTTTAGGTGTATCAATATATGCATGAAACGATAACTGTTAATGGCTGTCCCGAATTCCGTGCAAGGGCAACAGCAAAGGTAAGGCTTGAGTAACTTTAAAAATATACTTGACCCCAGTTATCTAGTAATTGATTGTGCGCGTGTGTGTTTCAGGTATTCTCGTGTGTACACTGTAAGAGAATTTAGACATCAGTGGCAGCCCAGAGTCTAGAACCAGTACTACTTCTCAGGTAAAAATCCTAATGGAAAATTGAACTTTTCTGCTGCTTCTGTAGCTTAAGAAAGGAGAATGATTTCATTAAACTCACTTAATGTCCATTTGGCACAAGCAAATCTACTGGTTCATTGTATGAAATACTATATGATTTTCTGACACACTGTTCTGATCCAAAAGAACCTGTATTGTATTCAGTGCATGAAGATTTATTTGCACCAGTCTAAAGATTTGATTTCAATTAGACAGGGAAAGAATTCACCTGACACTCACTGATCTAGTATACTTCTGTGTATTCAGCAGAGTAGTGGAAGGGTGTGACATTGACCTACAGAAAAGGCCTGTCACCTTTGGTGGTGGTGACCACATCTGCCCTTTAAAAACTCAAATCCAGAGATTGTAGAGACCCTACTAATAAAAATTTTATACCAATAGGATCGTGAAATTATCAAGAAAATAGACCATTAGGAAATATCAATTTTAAACTAAAATCACTGATGCAGCTCTTCTTTTACAAACACACAAATGTTGTAACAGAAACATGACTTGCTTTTCAAAATACTTTATCTTTCTCATACTGTATAAGAAATAACCATTGAATAATAAATGATTAGAATTTTCCATTTAATTCTTTTGTGTTACGTCAACGCTTGTTTAGTTTCTCTCTTGATTTTTTCGTTTTTACTCTGTAACTGAACACTGTAGATTTGTAAGGTTTTTTTTTGTTTGTTTTTGTTTTGTTTTGTTTAAACTCAGGGAAAAAAGAAGGTGTTATTATCATTACATCATGCTTTGCTTGTACTGAAGTGGAACACACACAGAAAAATGATCCCTGCGTGGTTTAATTAAGGGGAAAGTGAATTGTATAGTGTTTTACCATTCTCATTTCTTATTCATGTAGAACAGCAGGATAGCAGCATAATGTTGCAATAGCACAATATTTTCTGGTTGTTTCTGGGCTGTCTGCATTGCATCCATGTCAGCCATTAAAACCTATGCATGACAATAAGGTTTGCATGAGCAAATGCATGTAGCTAAAAACAAGCCATTGTTTTCATATCATTCACTATGTTTCACTTAAATGCAGACAGTAGCATAATGCTAAATGGATGTGATAATGCTGTGTGTGGAAAAGAATGTACAGTAGTTGGGAATAAATATTTTCACATTGTTGAGTAAGTCACTTTATAGTAGGCATCTAATCAACTGTGGTCAAGGTGAATTAATAAAAGTGAAAAATAGGAAGCAGGCAGAGAATCTTTTCTTGATAGAAACTACCTAAATGCTGTGATTTTATTTCTATGAGGTTAGTGGGAACTAATGGTAAGTTATTTTCTTGAACTTATTTAATGAAATTAGTACATGACTTTTAAAACAAATTATGTCTATATTAAATAATGTTTTGTATATCTAGGTATAAAACCATCCACTGTTCATATTGCCTATTTTGTTATAGTTGAAATATTAATATATAATATATAGAGAAAAAATCCTGTTCCAAATAAGATTTCTCAGTATGAAATAATACTATGGAATATTGGCATAAACTAACAATAATCCGCTTGCATCTATTATGTTATTTTCGTTTTTGTTCCATTAAGGCATCCCTAATTTTTTAAAAAACTTAAATTTGCTAAGCCTGTGGGTTGACAAATAGCAAGATTACGTGTATATTCAAAAGTATATATACATGTAAGTGCTCTTTAATTTTTTTGAAAAAAAAAAAAAACTTATGAACTTTTATCTGCAAGCACCAGCATCAGGTTAGACTGTGTGTCATACAAAAGAGTCCAAGACATCATCTCTGCTCTTAAGGTGCTCATAGTACATGTTATACATATAACGTATGTATAAAATAATTATAATAGTAGATAGTACATGTACCAAAGTTATTTGGAATCCAGGAATAGGAAGAATTGCTTCTAACCAAGGTAACTGGAAAATATTTTTATGGAGACAGGAAAATTTTGTTACCCCAGATAAGCCCTCGGAAGCTGGAAATAGATGAGTGGGGCTTTACCAAAGAAAGAAATAATAGATGGCATCTAAATGAAGAAAGGCCTCTCCTTTTTGTGTTCTTTCTTTCACAGGAGAATACTATAAAAATAGGAAGAGTTGCCTGCGCTGCCCACTGCAAAGCATATGATTAGCCTTATTTCCCTCATTTTATTACCAAAAGACCATCTTTTTTTTTTCAGGCAACAGTTGCAGCTTTTGCAGCTAGCGAAGGCCACTCCCACCCTCGGGTAGTTGAACTGCCAAAGACTGATGAAGGCCTGGGTTTTAATGTGATGGGAGGAAAGGAGCAAAATTCCCCCATTTATATCTCTCGCATCATTCCTGGAGGGGTGGCTGAAAGACACGGAGGCCTCAAAAGAGGAGATCAGCTGCTATCAGTGAACGGAGTGGTATGTTTATAAAATAACCAGAGATTTTCTCCTTAAGCACATTCTTTTTTTTTTCCTGCCATTACTGAAGTAAATGCTGAAATCCTAGAACAAATATTAATTTTGTGTCTAAACAGCTTTCTAAGCATTGATGGATATTAATCCTATAAAAGCTATAATCTATTTTTTATGTTTCATTTCATTATGTTCAGTTATGATAAATATCAGTGAGTTGAAAAAACATCCCAGGAAATTAATCCAGCTAGCAGAATTTCTTCCCATAATGTTCCAAGTAACATTTGCAAGAACACAGGAATTTCAAGATACTTTTATCCTAAGTTACTATAAGCAAATACATACATTTTAAGAATAAAGATAAAACACCTTACTTTGTAATGTGTGTGGGTTTTTCATTTCAAGGGTAATTTTAGTGTTTTTATAATAATAACACATATGAAAAAGGCTAATGTACTCAAAATTCTTGAAGCCAGATCTATAGCTATAGTATAATAAAAACATATTAGCCTCTCCCAAAAAAGTTTGATTAAATTACCTATTCATCATATATGCTTTTGTTTTTAAAGAAAATTAGAGTAAATTAAAATATAGGACATTTTAAAGTAAAAGTATGAATATACAATTTTTTCATAGCTTATATTCCCTAGATGCCACCACTTCCACTTGTAATAATGAGTTGCTAAAGAAATCGCTTCCTATAAAACAAATAATTTTCTCCCTATAACTTCCACTTATATTAAACATAAATTATCTAAAAGCATACATTTCAGAACTATAAACAGAAACATATCAATGTTTAGCTTTCTATTAACCTAAGATCTTTTTTCTAAGAACTTAAAAATTTTAATATATAAATCAGATGTCAGTTATTTGGGGCTAGATTAATTTAGGCCTGGAACACAATATCCAAGATAAAATGCAATTGGAACATGATATTTTATTGGTAACTATGGACTGAAATTCTTCTGTATTCATATCTTGAATTTTATTCATTTGTTTTTTATTTTTAGACTGACTAGTAGTTTCATAGAACCCAAAACTATTCCTTCAACTCTGCTGTCCTCTAATGTATGTCAAAACTCTCACCCCATGAATATTTTATATCGCTTCAGCATTCCAATTACTATTTACTTTTTTCTATGTAATAATGTTTTGAGATAAGCTTTTTATTGACCTTTAGATAACTGTGACTTTTTCAAAGCGTGTTTCAAGTGATAATTTCAGAGTCAAACTTTCTGGTAGAGGACTCTAGAGCTAGGTAACACAAATATGTCACACAGAGGTTTATGCCCCAGAGTATAAACTTGCAATTCCTCTGAAAATATTTTATAAATCAAATAATATATAGATTTTAAAACAGTAAGAACTCATAATATATTAACAGTAATTATAATTGTGTAAAGTAACAATAAATATATATATATATAAATATTTATATATATGTATATATCTATTATAAATATATATTTATATATATTTATATATCTATATAAATATATATTTATATATATTTATATATATAAACATTATATATATATAAAATAAATGTAGCATGTGGTTGACTTTGAACTTTCTTATAAGGGAGCTAAACAGACTTTGTTTACCATAAACATTTGCAAGGAACACACTGTAGGCATTTCATAATTAGTGACCCATTCCTTGCACTGACCGTGTGCTATACCTGGGAGGTAGCAGTTACCTTACCTGGAATCAAACATACAAGTTTCAACCACCGAATATTCATATAATTATGGATTACTGTCTCCTAAACTTGAATTTCTTTATCTAAAAAAAGGGAATAGTACTAATTTGAAGGGCTCTGATGAAGAAAGAAATGAGGCACAATGTCTGTTGGGAGGCAAAATGTCTTTTTATATGCTAATTTGGTCATATAAACCTTTGACAGGTAAATGTGGCTACTGGTGAAGGTTGAAGTTGGTGAAGATTAATAACAACCTCCCAGTGATACTGTTTTTGCTACTTAGGTTAAAAGTAAGTCTTACGGGAAATTCTGCTACATTTATAGGCATATGTTAGCAAACATTTATTAGCAAGAAGGCAGTGTTTGACACACAACCACTTTCATAAATTTGCTAAAACTCCAGGTCTCTGTCCATTTAGGTGTTCTACTCATAACCTTAGAGAAAGGTTCACTTGAGGCAGATGAGACAACATTCCAGGCCAGGATTTTGTTGCCCTTATATTCCGCATCAGACGATCAGAAATCCTATTAGACTGACAGCTGAAAATAAGGCAGTTTAGTAATCAAACTCTGGCCATTCATCATATGGTGTAGGCCATGGGCCTCCCTAAGATTTTTATATCCTCTTCATGCAACGGTGGGGAATGTCTCCAAGATTTTAATATCCCACGTATATTTACCAATTAAGTTCCATTTATACATTTACCTTGCTAGTTAATGGGCCGCTAAGTTCACCAAAGAAAATCTATTTCTGACATATTCTTGCTAATCAGTAAAGCATCATTTGTTCCTTGAAGTAGGTACAACAGCTGCTCATATAGTGGCCACCTCTAGAGTATTACCTTTCCAATATAATCCTGGCTAACTACCCTAGACTGGTTTATTAAGCTCCTAAAGTGGAAGGTTAAAGTATTACACATTCACATAATCAAACTATATATTGTAAACTACCTATTTAAAACTGTTTAGTAAGCTATGTGATGTTTAACAATGCCTAATGTATACCAGGTGCTCATCAGAAAGCAGTTTTCTATAAATTAGAGACTTCATGACCCAACGACTTGTTCACAGCCACACAAATAATAGTTAATCCAATACTAGAACTCTGGGCTTCTAACAAACACTGAGTCCAGAGGTTTTGTCAGTGTAAGTAATTCTAGGTGGGTAACAATATTTAGAGAAGAAAATTATTCTGTAATGGAAAGGCCAAAAAAAGAAAAGTTTAGCAAATGATGGAATGATTTATATTTCTACCTTGAAGTAAGGCACCATTTCAGGAGATTAAATATGGAAGATTTTTAGAACATGCCATTCTAAACGCAGAAATTTTGAAAAGAAATGCTTTGGAGGTCTAAAAAACCTTAACTACTTTAGTATAAGTACTCTGAAAAAAAATTCTAACTGTCCTATTTAAAAAGTAAAGAAATTATTCCATGGACATTTAAACATCAGAAAAGACATCTGATGTGATGTCCTGATTATCTTTGATTGTTTGTCTCATGTTGTATTCTGCCTCCATTTAGAAAAAGGATATGTTATGAGTCTGCATACTGCATACATATATATGTATATACAGGTATATACATATATATACACATATATATACATAGACATATATATACGCCTATATATACATATACATGTATATGTTAATACAGAACTGTTAACATCATGGAATGTGAGGTTATAAAGTGTGATGGGAAGGGAGAAAATCAATAAATAGAAATAAAGACAAAATACAGCAATTGAGCAATTGATATTTTTCTCCTAGCTTCTTAGAAGTCAAAACAGAAGGAAACTCATGCCAGCTCAACTATCATTTGGAGAGAAAATTTTTCTCTATCCCTAGGTGCCAAGAGAAATTTCTCCTGTGAATGTTACAAATGAGACTTGGAATTACCTAATACAATTCCACAGAAAATACAGAGGCCTTTGTGTATGGCTACTTCTTATGTCAATCCTCAGTGAAACCTTAAAGCTGAATGCTGAATTAAAATTTAACATTAATAGGAGGTCAAAATGTTACAGTAAGAATTTATGGCTTTCTAATGATCTCCTTTCACACTTTTATGCTCAAGTGTTTTCTCAGCAATTTTAAGAAAAGACTCAAGGACTGTTTATAAAGGTTGCAGCCAATGTGGAGACAGCGGCAAGAGTAAATATATTTAGTGATACAGTCAGGATATAAAAAGTCTCAATAGAATGGTACAATAGGCCTATTTTACTAAGAATCTTCATAACGTCCTACTCCTGTGCCCAAAAAACTTGCTACATATATGCTGAATCAGGGAGGAATAGCTAAATATCAAAGCCTGGGGAAAAAATCTTAGGGGATTTCAATGTTGATTTCAAGAGGAATATAAAGCAAGTTGAGGGAGGGGGACAAAAAATAATGTGATTGTAGGGGCACTGATAGAAATATCTTGCATAGAACACAGAAAGAGATTGGTCCAGCTCTTGAGTGTACTATTTTCTTTCTTTCCTTCCTTCCTTCTTTCCTCCCTTCCCTTCTTGTCCCTTCCCTTTCTTTTCTCTCTTTCTCTTTCTTTCTTTCTCTCTTTATTTCTCTTTCTTTCTTTTTTCTTTCTTTCTTTTCTTTCTTTCTCTCTTCCTCCCTTCCTCCCTTTCTCTCTTTCTTTCTTTTTTGACATGGTCTCACTCTGTCACCCAGGCTGGAGTGCCATAGTGCAATCTCAGCTCACTGTAACCTCTGCCTCCTGGGCTTAAGCTCACACCCTCATTCCATCCTTGCAAAGAAAAATAAGCTTATCCAGAGTTGAGCAATCTTGGATATGAGGAACATGTTAAAGAAGGACTTGAGTCATTTAGGGTGGAGGAAAGAATATTTAGGGGAATGATGACTGTCTCCAGCTGTCATCCATTGTATGTGGCACCAGATGGCAGCGCCAAGACCAGTGTATAAAAGTCATGGGGAAGTCATCTTATTATAATAAAGGGCTTTAAAGCACTTAGAGCTCTTTAAATGGAGAAAGACTAAATAATAAGGCAAAATGTGCCCATCAGTTTTGATCAGAGTAGGATACCACCTGACGAGAGTATTTCAAAATATGAGTACCATGTGGAGAGCTGGAATGGTTGGACCCAAGGTCCCATGTAAGTCTGTGACTATGTGATTCTATGTCTTCCAATGGGATTTTACTGAGAGTACCATATAACCCTCCCCCCACCAACACACACACACACACACACACACACACACACACACACACACACACACACACCCCGCCTTACACTCTGAGGTAGGTGAGTAGGCTCTACCTATGCTCTGTGTACCTATTCATAAGACATTTTTCCTGAATGGAAAGATTAGAAATCTAACACAATATATGCTTTATTTGTTTAGTGGTTTGTAGTTTTTTTAATGGTTTGTACATTATATTCTCTCATTTGTTTCTCAGAAAAACAGTCTAATGAAAGAGTAGGGCCAGGAGTGTTTCCTCCCCCTCTCTCTCTCTGTGTCTCTCTATCACACACACAACCCAATAGATACACACAAAAGCACATATGGGCTCACTTCCAAACACACACGCATACACACACACACACACACACACACACACACACACACGAGAGACAGAAAGAGACAGAGAGACGGAGAGAAAGTGGATTTTAACCTTTAATGCAATCATAACTGAAGCTCACCAAATGTAATAACTGCTTATGTTAAAAACAAATCCCAGTGAAATCTGAGTAAGCTCCCTGAATTGTACCAATTCCAATTTACTGGTTTAATATTATTTTGTAAGATGTTAATATTGGGGAAAGCTGGGTAAAGGATGCATGCAATGTCCCTATACATTACTTTTCTACTTCCCATAAATCTATAATTATTTCATATTTCTTATAAAGCAAGAAAGTCCAAAAGATGATATTCTACTGGTTCTGATGGGAGAGAGGCAGGTGAGGAACAGAAAAGAAAAGGACAGAAAGATAAAATATAAGCATGAGGGCTTAAAAAATATGTTATACTGAAAAGAAGCCGTCATTTGCTTCTGAAATACAAACATTGTCTTAGAGCCCCGTTGGTGGAAAAATTGCAGCTGAATTTACCTAGCTCTATAGTTAAGCCTAAATAAAATTGTCAATACAGTGTATACAGATTGCTAATTGATTTTTAAACATGACAGATGAATGAATAAAAGTTTAGGGATGGGACAGAATGAATTGTTGTTTTCCTACAGTCTGGCTTTTTTTCCATAAATACCTATGCCAAGTTAAAGGTGAGTACTCACAGCCCAAATTACTTATGCAGAATGGCTGTCAGGTGTGGGATGAAGAGGAAATAAAAATTAGAACCGTAGATTCGAGCTCTGTGAAGCTATAGCATCCCAGAGGGGAAATCTATATTAAGATCTTATTTATCTGTTATCAGAACAAAGAGAAAACATAAACAAAAATATTTTTTAATTGCTATGAACTACACAGCAAGATTTAAGTTCCATAATAAAATGCATGTTCTGATGATGGCAGTAATTTGTATTCATTGCCTTATCCCCATTCTTAGAACAGTCCCTGTACATAGTCAAAGCTCTATAAATATTTGTTGAATGCCAGACACTGCTGTAAGCACTTTATGTAATGAAGTCATTAATTACCCATAATGATCTTCAGTGGTAGGTGTTATTATCATCAGTCCCATTTTACAAATGAAGAAACTGAGGAAGAGCTCACACAGCTACTAAATGGCAGAACTGGAGATTCTAACTCAGGCAGTCTGGCCTTATTAATCATAATTTAAAGGTAAATAAATATCTCAGCCATTGATAAATTAGTGCTTTCATGTATGATGTAGAAAAGATCAAGGTTTCTTAGCTTTTGTGGGTTTGCAGAAGTAAATTTTTGGTGGAGAGAGATTAGTTGTTTTTCCTAACTACTCATAAGAGACTTTGAGCTTTGAGAAGTTAAAAACCACTTCTAAAGACAGTAATGTTTTGAAAAGGAATTTACCCTAATTCAAGTGGGTCAGTACTCTAAATTCACCATTGGAGATGCATGAAGAGTTTGGGTGAATGTCTTTGAATTGTTCCATACCTGCATCATACTACTTTGCACCGGGTGCTTTGTATCCCCTGGTTGACTGAACAACCCTGGTCCATAAGCACTCTCTAAAGCCACTTGGCCCTTAGAAGGGAGAAGATGCTTGCATGAAGAGGAGAAAGGCAGAACCTCAGTCTTCGGTTCCCCTATAGGCCTGGTGTAAAGATCCCCTGCTTAATTCCAGCTAAGAGGCCTCAAGTAAAGCTATTTTCACAATCTCTCTCTTCCTAGAAGTCGCTAGCAGATGCTTTACCTTTCTCTGAGTGGGGGATTGTTTGGGTTATAATTAAATAGGAGTGCAAGCTGAAACCAGTTAAGTGCTAAAAATGTTTGTTCTTAGCATGACATCATGTGACATTTCACTCACATTTGGGAAGGAGCCAAGAGAAGTGCAATTATGTTGTTTTAGCCCAGTCACTTTCAGAAGAGCACAAACAATGCAGCATGATCTGGTATATTCTGCAACACTGAGCAGGCAGTATTCTAGCTCCCTTCACTGTGAGTTGGCTCACGATAAGAGATCTTTTAATTTAAAAAGCAGAACAGGGAAATATCGTGCTATCCCAATAGCACAGGTAACAATAGCTCACGGGTTAGAACGGCTACATTCCCACCTGGTGATTTCAGCCTGCAAGAATAGGCACCAGGTCTCTCATTCCTTCATAGACCAACTTGAGCCTTGAGCATACACGAGATTGTGCTGATAGAACTGACTGAAAGTGTATTGGTGCCAGAACACACCCACAGTTAGTCGGTGCTAAAGGACCAGCCTCTAAATGAGGGAAGCATTCCCACACATGGGATCAGACTGACCTAAATCTCTATTTAGATTGCTGGTAATGGGTATTTGACTATTCAGTTTAGTTACTGGTGCAGTCTTTCTCATAGTTATTTTTGCCATTTGTTGTTTGTGTTTTCCTTGTGTTTGTGCTGTTATTTTAGCAATGCTTTTCTTTCAACAATTATTTGTAGAGCAATTATTATGTGCCAGCTACTGAGCTAAGCCCTGGATATGGAGCGGCAAACAAAACAGAAAGAGTTATAATCTGGTAGAGAGTAAGGGCATGATGCTGATGATGATACATACATACATATAAATGTAACATATCCACCAGTTATCCCAGCCTAAGGGAAATGCTCCCCATGATCTTGTTCAGATCCACATTGGTCACAGTAACAGGATTTTTTTACTCCAGTATGTGTGTATTAGTTTCCCATGGCCGCTATAACAAATTGCCAAACACGGTGATTTTTAAACAACAGAAATCTCACAGCACTGGAAGCCAGAAGTCCAAATCAGTTTCACTGACTCCAAACCAAGGCGTCAGCAGGGCGGTGCTCCCTCTAGAGGTGCTATTGGAGAATCCTTCCTTGCTTCCTTGAGCTTCTGGTGACTGCAGCATTCTTTGATTTGTGGCCACCTCACCCCAATCTCTATCTCCATGGTAACATTATTACCTTATTCTCTGTGCCAAATCTCTCACCTCCCTCTATAAGGATACTTGTGAGTTCTTTGGGCCCACTGAGATAATGCAGGGTAATCGCCTCATCTCAAGATCCTTAACCTAATTATCTTTAGGTTATCTTTGAGTATCTGAAAAGACTTTTTTCCTATAAATGCTAACATTTACAGGTTCAAGGGATCAGGACCTGATATTAATAACTTTGGGAGTGTATCCAGCCTTCTACAATGTGTAAATATCATAAATCTAAAGTGCTTACAAGTTTACAGGGCTAAGGAATGGGACCAGTTGTCCACAGACCATGGGCACGTTGGTTTTCTAGTCTCAAAACAGCACACACTGAGTATTTTCCACTCTACTCCTGGTTCTGACAATGCAAGGTCCTTCTTCACTTTCCACTTTGAGACTTTTCTCCTTCTACTTCTGCCTGTCCAGTTGATGAAGCTATTCAGACTCCTTTCCGTTCTTTCCCCACCCCCCGTCTTGCCTGGTCTTGGATGAGAAAAAAAAATGTACGTGAAAACATGCAACCAAAACATTCTCTGCTGCAGAGCAAAGACCTTCAGATATTTTTTAGTCCTTTTTTGCTCCTAAGGTGTGGGCTGAAGGAAGCAGGATGGGAGGGGAAATACACAAGGAACACAAATTAATACTTCAGAATATAACACTGCCTCATAAACACCGTGACGTGTTGCAGAGGAGAAAGAATAAAACAAGGAGCCATGTAATGGAGCTGCTTTTCTAAAAATATATTTATTTGTTTGTTTTTAAGACATAGTCTCATTCTGAGGCCCAGGTTGGAGTGAAGTGGTGTGATCTTGGCTTACTGCATCCTCTGCCTCCCAGGCTCAAGCGATCCTTCCATCTCAGACACAGGCACGTGCCACCATGCCTGGCTAATTTTTTGTATTTTTGATAGAAAGAGGTTTTCACTATGTTGCCCAAACTGGTCTCAAACTCCTGAGCATCCACCAGTCTTGGCCTTCCAAAGTGCTGGGATTACAAATGTTGAGCCCCCATGCCAGGGGCTACTTTTAATAGTGTTAGAAATGGCCTCTTTGAAGGGTGGCATTTAAACTGAGATTAAGGAGAAGAGTCTGTTATCCTAAGAAGGAGCTTGTGGGAAGGTCTTGAGATAAGGAAGTCCATGACTTGCCATGTAGGAGTGGCTGAAAGACCGAAGTGACTAAAGTAAAGACAGTGGGATGAGATGAGGCTGAAGAACTGATTGGGAGCCAACCAATGGAGTTTTAAAGTTGGTACTCAAAGGTTTTTTATTTTACTTTAGGGGCATTAGGAATCTGAAATCAATTCTGAAATCTGATATGCCAAGAGTTTCTAATACATCCTGAGGCTGTTTCCTATGAAATGAAATGTATTCTACCTTTTTTCTGTTAGCTTATTATATTTTGTATTGAAATTTTCTTTCTATACCCTTAAATCACTTGACAAGGATTGTGCATATGATAACAACTTCAGAGCAATTTTTCTTTTTTTCTGTCATTACCTTTAATGAAAATTGAAACTTTTATTGTCCATTGATATTTTCAATATTTCAAAAGGTACTCATTCAATTTCAAGTTCTTCTGGTTTCTCAGGAGTTAAGGTTATTCTAACCATAATACGTTTATTTACTTTCTGAGACTATATTTTGTCATATGTAAAGCAAAAATAGCAATATCTTGCTCACAGGTTTAATCCAAAGATTAAATAAGAGAAAGTATGTAAGACCGTCTGCCATTATGCTGGATACCTTTTAAATACCCAATAGCTATAAATTGTTTTCCTTTAAATCAGATAATAGTCTTTTCTTATTTTATCTCCCTATAAAGTTAGACTCTTTGCCCAGTTTAGGTCATTCCCTCTGCTTTTCATTTATCTTCAAGAGACAATAAAAGTCCCCCATTAAGTACTCTAATTTCAGAGGCAATTGATTCCATGTCATTGGTGGGCGGATTATGGGCAAGCCATTTAAATTTTTGGTGTCTTTATATCTGCAGACAGCAACACCTGTCCTGTCTACCTTTCTTAATAGCAATTAGGATAAAGAAGAGAAATAATAAATACAGCATTACAAAAATATGACTTATGTTTTCATGATTACACAGCATTGTTGCTGTATATTATTATTAAACAGGCTTGCACCAAACTTCCAGATGCATCTCTCCATGTTTCCTATTGCAACATGTTTCCTTAATTTACAAAAGCAGAATATGTAAACCAAGTAATGATCCTTCTTCTGTTCTAGCTGAGAAATGCGTGATTTTTCTCAAATGAATAGAGTGTTTGTCTTGAAATCCTGTGCTGGTCCAAAAAACCATTATTTATGTTTTGTGGAACTCACCAAGCCCAATTACTAGTTATTGCTTTAAACATTAGTGAAAAGCCAATGGTTCAATTTGAGCCCAACTTGGGAGGAACATTCCTCTGACTTATTTATGCTGGTCTGTAGACTGTTGGCACCAGCCTAAAGCAAGGTTGGAATGTTGTTAATACGCCACAGCTACACGAAATGCAAGCCAAGGGTAAGACTAAGGATTTATACAATTTTCCATAAAGGAATTTTATCTTGTTCTATTTTTAATTATATTCTCAAAAATAGAAGACACTGATACAGATGGCAATCAGATAGTATGTCATAAGCCACATGTGATTGCTGACAGGTTCATGTGAGATAACCAATCTTTTACTCAAATGTTGGTTGCTGAGTCTCAGATATGGGAAATACAATGTCTCGGCAATTGTGGTATTAGAACTACACCTTTCTTTTCTTCTTTTTTTTGTTTTAGAGAAAGAAAGAAGTAGAATAAAGAGAAAAAAGAAAGAAAGAGAAGGAGGGAGAGAGAACGAGAATCTTGCTCTATTGCTCAGGATTTCATTTAAA
>CAUYQU010101800.1:0-18375 GCA_963574635.1 Cheracebus regulus | reverse complement strand
TAGCTTTTATTATTTTGAGATATGTTCCTAGTTTATTGAGAGTTTTTAGTATAAAGGGCTGTTGAATTTTGTCAAAGGCCTTCTCTGCATCTATTGAGATAATCATGTGGTTTTTGTTTTGGTTCTGTTTATGTGGTGAATTACGTTTACAGATTTGTGTATGTTGAACCAGCCTTGCATCCCTGGGATGAAGCCTACTTGATCGTGATGGGTAACCTTTTCGATGTGCTGTTGCAATTGGTTTGCCAGTATTTTTTGAAGATTTTTGCATCTATGTTCATGATATATATTGGCCTGAAGTTTTCTTTTCTTGTTGAGTCTCTGCTGGGTTTTGGTATCAGGATGATGTTGGTCTCATAAAATGATATGGGGAGGATTCTGTCTTTTTGGATTGTTTGGAATAGTTTCAGAGGGAGTGGTACCAGCTCCTCTTTGTATGTCTGGTAGAATTCAGCTGTGAACCTATCTGGACCTGGGCTTTTTTCAGTTAGTAGGCTATTAATTGCAGCCTCAACTTCAGCCCTTGTTATTGGTCTATTCAGGGTTTCAGCTTCTTTCTGGTTTAGGCTTGGGAGTGTGCCAGTGTCCAGGAATTTATCCATTTTTTCCAGGATTACTGGCTTATGTGCATAGAGTTGTTTGTAGTAATCGCTGATGGTAGTTTATATTTCTGTGGAATCTGTGGTGATATACTCTTTATCTTTTTTTATCGCATCTATTTGATTATTCTCTGTTTTCTTTTTTATTAACCTGGCTAGTGTTCAATTTTGTTGATCTTTCAAAAAAAAAACGAGCTCCTGGATTTATTAATTTTTTTAAAGGTTTTTTTGTGTCTCTATCTCCTTCAGTTCTGCTGTGATCTTAGTTACTTCTTGTCTTCTGCTAGGTTTTGAGTTTTTTTGAACTTGCTTCTCTAGCTCTTTCAATTTTGATGATAGGGTGTTGATTTTAGATCTTTCCTTGCTTCTTGTGTGGGCATTTATTGCTATAAATTTTCCTCTAGACACTGCTTTAAATGTGTCCCAGAGATTCTGGTACATTGTGTCTTCGTTCTCTTTGGTTTTGAAGTACATCTTTATTTCTGCCTTAATTTCATTGTTTATCCAGTCAACAGTCAAGAGCCAGTTTTTCATTTTCCATTAAGTTGTGCAGTTCTGAGTTAGTTTCTTAATCTTGAGTTCTAATTTGATTGCACTATCATCTGAGAAACTGTTACGATTTCTGTTCTTTTGAATTTGCTGAGGAGTGATTTACTTCCAATTATGTGGTCAGTTTTAGAGTAGGTGCAGTGCGATGCTGAGAAGAATGTATATCTGTGCATTTGGGGTGGAGAGTTCTGTAAATGTCTATTAGGTTTGCTTTGTCCAGATCTGAGTTTCAAGTCTTGAATATCCTTGTTAATTTTCTGTCTCATTAATCTGTCTAAAATTGACAATGGAGTGTTAAAGTCTCCCACTATTATTGTATGGGAGTCTAAGTCTCTTTGTAGGTAGTTAAGAACCTGCTTAATGTATCTGGGTGCTCCTGTATTGGGTGCGTATATATTTAGTATTGTTAGCTCTTCTTGTTGCATTGATCCTTTTACCATTATGTAATGCCCTTCTTTGTCTCTTTTGATCTTTGTTGGTTTAAAGTCTATTTTATCAGAGACTAGGATTGCAACTCCTGCTTTTTTTGCTCTCCATTTGCTTGGTAAATCTTCCTCCATCCCTTTATTTTGAGCCTATGTGTATCCTTGCATGTATGATGGATTTCCTGGATAGAGCACACCAGTGGATTTTGACATTTTATCCAATTTGCCACTCCATGTCTTTTAACTGGGGCATTCAGCCCCTTTACGTTTAAGGTTAATATTGTTATGTGTGAATTTGATCTTGCCATTTTGATGCTAGCTGGTTGTTTTTCCCATTAGTTTATGCAGTTTCTTCATTGTGTAGATGCTCTTTATCATTTGGTACCTTTTTGGTGTGACTGGTACTGGTTGTTCCTTTCTATGTTTAGTGCTTCTTTCAGGAGCTCTTGTAAGGCTGACCTGGTGGTGATGGAAATCTATGAGCAATTGCTTGTTTGTAAAGGATTTTATTTCTCCTTCACTTATGAAGCTTAGTTTGGCTGGATATGAAATTCTAGGTTGAAAGTTCTTAAGTATGTTGAATATTGGCCCCCACTCTCTTCTGGCTTGTAGGGTTTCTGCTGAGAGATCTGCTGTGGGTCTGATGGAGTTCGCTTCGTGGGTAACCCAACCTTTCTGTCTGGCTACACTTAGCATTTTTTCCTTCATTTTAACTCTGGTGAATCTGATTATCGTGTGCCTTGGGATTGCTTTTCTTGAGGAATATCTTTGTGGTGTTCTCTGTATTTCCTGGACTTAAATATTGGCCTGCCTTGCTAGGATGGGGAAGTTCTCCTGGATCATATCCTGAAGAGTGTTTTCCAGCTTGGATTCATTCTCTCTGTCACATTCAGGTACACCTGTGAAACGGTGAGCAGGTGTTTTCACATAATCCCATAGTTTTTGGAGGCTTTGTTTATTTCTTCTTACTCTTTTTTTCTCTAATCTTGCCTTCTCGTTTTATTTCATTGAGTTGATCTTTAATCTCTGATATCCTTTCTTTTGTTTGGTTGATTCGGCTATTGAAACTTGTGTATGCTTCGCGAAGCTCTTATGATGTGTTTTTCAGCTCAGTCACTTCATTTATATTCTTCTCTAATCTGTTTATTCTTGTAAGCATTTTGTCAAACCTTTTTTCAGTATTCTTAGTTTCTTTGTATTGGGTTAGAACATGTTCTTTTAGCTCAGAGAAGTTTGTTATTACCCACTTTCTGAAGCCTGTTTCTGTCAGTTTATCAGACTCATTCTCCATCCAGCCTTGTTCCCTTGCTGGCAAGGAGTTGTAATCCATTGGAGGAGGAGAGGCACTCTGGTTTTGGTGTTTTCATCCTTTTTGCGCTTGTGTCTTCTTGTCTTTGTGGATTTATCTACCTGTGGTCTTTGTAGTTGATTACTTACAGATGGGGTCTCTGAGTAGACATCCGTTTTGTTGATGATTAAGTTACTTGTTTCTGTTTTTTAGTATTCCTTGTAACAGTCAGGCTCCTCTGCTGTAGGACTGCTTTAGGTTCACTCCAGACCCTGCTTGCTTGGGGGTCACCTGCAGTGGCTGCAGAACAGTAAGGGTTGCTGCCAGTTTCTTCTGTTATCTTTGTCCCAGAAGGATCCCCACCAGATGTCAACCTGAGCTCTCCTTTATGAGGTGTCTCTTTGAATATACAGGGGTCAGGGAGCTGCTTGAGGAGACAGTCTGTCCCTTATAGGAGCTCAAGAGCTGAGCTGTGAGCTCTGTTGTTCCATTCAGAGCTGCTGGGCAGGTATGTTTATGTATGGTGCAGTGGAACTCATAACTGCCTTTTTTCCTGAGGTACTCTGCCCTGGGAAGTTGGGGCTTTATTTATAAGTTCCTGTCATGTTGCTGCCTTTTTTCAGAGATGCCCTGCCCAGCGAGGAGGTAGGCTAGTCACAGTCTGCCAGCAGAGGCATTGCCGCGCTGCCATGGGCTCTGTCCAGATGATGTATGAACTTCCTTGAAGTTTTGTTTATAGAGGTATAGTTAGAACTGCCTCGGTAATGACAATCTGCCTCAGTAATGGTGGACTGTCTCTGTGATGGCGGACTGCCTTGGTAATCGTGGACTGACTCAGTAATGGTGGACTGCCTTGGAAGTGGTGGACTGCCTTTGTAACGGTGGAAGCCCTTCCCCACCTCAGAGCTGGACCATCCTGGGTCCAGCTATGCTTGCTGTGAAACTCTCAGTCCAGAGCGTTTCAGATTGCTGGTCTTTGTGGATGTGGGACCTGTCGAGTCAGAACACCTGGCTCCCTGTTTCAGCCCCCTTTTTTTCAGTTGAATGGGTGACTCTGTCTCCCAGGCATTTCAGGCACCATTTGAGATGGCCACCCAGATTTGTGTGAGTTTTTGTGCGGAGACCCACTGCACTGGCTGAAACAGCTGTGCTGGAGACTCATGGCACTTTTCTGCCCGGGAATCTCCTGGTCTGTGGGCAATGAAAACTCGTTTGGAAATGCAGTGATCACTCACCCTCTGCGTTCTCGCTGGGAACTGCACTCCAGAGCTGTTCCTATTTGGCCATCTTGGATCGCCTCCTGCCCATTTAAAAATCAGATTACTCTTCCTTTTGCTATTGATTTGTATGTGTTCCTTACTTGTTTTGGAAATTAGCTCCTTTTCAGATACAAAATTTGCAAATATATTTATTCATTGTTTAGGTCCTTTTTCATTGTTGATTGTTTCCTTTGCTGTGCAGAAGCTTTTTATTTTGATGTAATGCCACTTGTTTATTTTTGCTTTTTTTGCTGATGCTTTTGGTGTCATAGTCTAAAAATTGTTGCTGAGAACAATGTCAAAGAGTTTTATTTTCCTATTTGTTTTCTAAGGGTATTTTTGTTTCAGGTCTTCACACACTGTGATTTGATTGGTGTGCATGGTATAAGATAAGGATTCAATTTCATTCTTTTATGCATGGATATCCAGCTTTCCCAACACAATTTATTGAAGAAATTATCTTACTTAATTATGTATTCCATTAGTTGGTGATATATGTGTGGGTTAATGTCTGGGTTCTCAATTCTGTTCCATTCGTCTATTTGTCTGTTTTTGTGGTAGTGACATACTGTTTTGATTATTAAAGCTTTTTAGTAGATTTTGAAATCAGGAAGTGTGATGCCTTCAGCTTTATTCTTCTTATTCAAGATTGCTATGGTTATTTAGGATCTTTGTTGTTCCATACAAATTTTAGGATTGTTTTTTCTATTTCTGTGAAAAATTCTGTGTAAATTTTGTTGAGAGTTTTTGTCATGCAAATGTGTTGAATTTTGTCAAATGTTCTTTCTTCTTATGAGATGATACTATAATTTTTATCCTTTCTATTAGTGTGGTATATGACATTGGTTTAATTATTTTGAATCATCGTTATATCACAGGGACAAATCTTAATCATAGTGTATGATCCTTTTAATGACTTGCTAGTATTTTGCTGAGGATTTTTGCATCTACATCCATTGGATAAATTGGTGTGTGTGTGTGTGTGTGTGTGTGTGTGTTGTTATTTCATGGCCTTGGTATCAAGGTAATGCTGGACTAATAAAATGAGGTTGAAAGTATTCCCATGTCTTCAGTTTTTTGAAAGAGTTCGAGAAGGATTAGTATTAATTAATTCTTTAAATGTTTGATAGAACCCATCAGTAACATTATTTGGTCCTGGGCTTTTCTTTTTTGGGAGGTTTTTGATTATTGCTTCACTCTCATTTGTTACCAGTATGTTCATATTTATTCATGATTCTTGGTAGGTTGTATGAATTTAGAAATTTATCAGTGTCTTCTAGCTTGTGAAATTTATTGCAGCTGAATTGTTCATATATTCTCCTATGATCTTTTGTATTCCTGTGGTATCAGTTGTAATGTCTTCTCTTTCATTTATCTTTTATTTATTTGAGTCTTGTCTCTTTTTCTTTTAGTGCTAGGGTACATGTGCAGGATGTGCAGGTTTGTTACATAGGTAAACATGTGCCATAGTGGTTTACTGCACCTGTCAATCCATCACCTAGGTATTAAGCCCAGCATGCATTAGTCATCCTTTCTAATACTCTCTCTCCCCCTACCATATCCCCTAACATGCCCCATCTTTTTTCTTTGTATAGCTAAAGGTTTGTCAATGTTGTTTATCTTTTCAAAAACCAATTCTTAGTTTCAGTAATGCTTCTACTTTGTTTCACTTATTTCTGCTCTGATCTTTATTATTTCTCTTTTGTTCACTTTAGGATTAGTATGTTTTTCCTTTTCTCATTACATGAGGTGCAAAGTTATTTATTCAAAAGTGTTTTGTTTAATTTCCACATATTTGTGAAATTTCTAAAATTTCTCTTGTATTTTTAGTTTCATGCCATTGTAATTGGAAAAGTCTTTTGAAATGATTTAAATCTTCTTAAATTTGGTCATACTTGTTTTGTGGCTTAACACATGATTTATCCTGAAGAATGTTTTATGTGTATTCCATTGCTGTTAGATTGAATGTTCTGTATATGTCTATTAAGTTCATTTGGTATACAGTATTGTTCAAGTCCACTTTTTATTTTTTTTGACAGTCTCTGCTGCCCAGGCTGGAGTGCAGTGGTGCAACCTCGGCTTACTGCAACCTCTGCCTCCTGGTTTCAACTGTTCTCCTGTCTCAGCTTTCTAAATAGTTGGGATTATGGGTGCCCACCACCACACCTGGCTAATAATTTTTAGTAGAGATGGGGTTTCACATTGGCCAGGCTGGTCTCGAACTCCTAACCTCAAGTTATCTCCCCACCATGGCCTCTCAAAGTGCTGGAATTACAAGTGTCAGCCACCATACCCGGCAAGTCCACCATTTTTAAAAATTGATTTTCTGTCTGTATGATCTATCCAATGCTGAAAGTAGGGTATTTAAATCCCCTGCTATTATTGTATTACTGTCTTATTTCTCCTTCCAATTCTATTAATATTTGCTTTATATATTTAGATGCTTCAATGTTGGGAGCATATATAATTATTATACACTTTTGATGAATTGACCCTTTTTCATTGTATAATAACCTCCTTTACCTCTTTTTATGGTTTTTGACTTGTAGTCTATTTTATCTGATATAAGAGTAGGCACCCAATTTGGTTTCCATTTTCCTGTGATACCTTTTTTCATCTTTTTACTTTCATCCTATGTGTCTTTAGAGCTAAAGTGAGTCTCTTATAGACAGAGTATGGTTAGATCTTGTTTTTTAATCTATTCAGTCACTCTATGTCTTTTGATTGCAGAATATAATTCACTTACACTTAAGTAATTATTGATAGGTAAAGAGTTACTATTGCCATTTTGTTAATATTTTCTGGCTGTATCGTAGATCTTTTTTTGTCCCTTTCTTTTGCTTTTGTTGTCTTCCTTTGTAATTTGATGGGTTTTTTGTAGTTTTATATTTTGATTCCTTTTTCTTTATCTAATGTCTATAATAGATTTTTCCCCAGTGATTACCATGAGGCTTACATAAAACATCTTATAACATTCTATTTTAAGCTGATAACAACTTAACTTTGATAATAAAAACTCTATATTTTTTACTTCCCTACCTTTTATTACATTTATACTACTATTTACATTTTAAAAAATGTTTCCTTTATTGAATTATTATAGTTATATTTTTCATACTTTTAACTTTTATACTAGTGTTAAAAGTGATCTATGCACAACCATCACAGTATTAAAGTATTCTGAATTTGACCATGTACTTACTTTTACCAGTGAGTTTTATACCTTCATATATTTTCATGTTGCTGTTTAGTAGCCATTTGCTTCAGCTGAAGAAATCCCTTTAGCATTTCTTGTAGGCAAGTTCTAGTGGTGATGAACTCCTTGAGATTTTGTTTGTCTGAGAAAGTCTTTCCTCCTTCATTATAGAAGGATAGCTTTGTTGGATAAGTTCTTAATTGATTTTTTCCCTTCTGCCTTTGAATGTATTATGCATTCTCTCCTGGCATGCAAGATTTCTGCTGAGAAATCTGCTCATAATCTTGTGAAGGTTTTCTTTTATCTGACAAGTCCCTTTTCTTTTGTTGCTTTCAGAATTTTCTCCCTATCTTTAGCTTTCGACAATTCAATTATAACGTTTCTTGGAGAATATCTTTTGATGTTCTACCTATTTGGTGTTTTTGGGGCCTCATGGATATGGATACTCATTCCCTCCTCCCCGCCGGATTATGAAAGTGCTCTTCATTATTTATTTAAATAAGTTTTCTGAACCATTGTGTTTCTGTTACTTCTAGAATTTCTATGATATGTACCTTCTTTCTCTTGATAATGTCCCATGTCATACAGGCATTCTTTACCTTTTCATTTTTTTTTTGTTCTTCCGATTAAATAATTCAGATGATCTGTCATTGAGTTTACTGATTCTTTCTTCTGCTTGATAGAGTCTGTTATTGAAACTATCTATTGAATTTTTCAGATCATTTATTATATATTTCTTTTTCCTTTTCTTTCCCCTCATTCCCTCCCCTCCCTCCCTCCCGCTCTCTCTATCTCTCTTTCAACAGAATCTCATTCTGTCATCCAGGCTGTAGTACAGTGGCATGATCTTGGCTCACTGCAACTTCCGCCTCCTGGGTTCAAGTGATTCTCATGCTTTAACCTCCCAAGTAGCTGTGATTACAGGTATATGCCACCATGCCCAGCTAATTTTTGTATTTTTAGTGGAAATGGAAATGGTGTTTTGCCTTGTTGGCTAGTCTCGTCTCAAACTGCTGGCCTCCAGTGATCCACCTGCCTTGGCCTCCCAAAGTGTTGGGATTACAGGCATGAGTGACCATGCCTGGCCAATTATTATATGTTTTAACTGTAGAATTTCTTTTTGGTTCTTTTTAATGTTTTCTATCTCTGTGTTTAATTTTTATTTTGTTCATGTATTGTTTTCTGATTTTGTTTTTCTGCCAATATGTCTTCTCTTGTAGCTTACAAAGCTTCTTTGAAACTATTACTTTGAATTCTTTATAGGAGATTTCATAGATCTCCATTTATTTAGGGGTCAGCTTCTGGAGCTTTGTTGTGCTCCTTTGGTGTTATGTTTCCTTGATTCTTCATGTTCCTTGAAGTCTTGGAATGCTTTCTTCACATTTGAAAAAAGAGTCCCTTCCTCCAGTCTTTACTGAGACTGCTTTAGGAGAGAAAGACCTTAATTCAAGAAAGCCCAGCCAGATATTCCGGGTTCTTGCAGGCCTTTTCTATAGATACAGCCTTCCCCTCATCTTGGTGAGGAAGTCTTAGGATTGTGTGCCTTCTCTTAATCCTGAAAAATTGGGCTAGATGCAGACAACTTTCTGTTTATTTTCCTTACGGCAGTGCTTGAAAGTGTTCAAGGTTGCACTTCTCCCGATCTCACAAGTTGGGCTAGCTGCTGCTGTCTTCATGCTGTCTGTGAGTATTTGCTTGCACCCTCTGCAGAGGCTTGCCCTTGCTGTATGTGAAAACTTGGGCTCTCTCTGTGGGAGGGTGGGCATGCTATTTGCAGAGGCCTGTGTATGCCATCTTGGGGGTATATGCAAACTGCTGGGGACATGTGTTGGCCACTGGGAAGTGGTTACAGGTGAGATCATCAGTGGGGTTTGTTTACAGGACTCTTGGTGGAATCCACAAACTGGCTAGTAGGACCTGTGGCCTGTCCTGAGATCTATGCAGTGATTGCTGTGAACTCCAGCTCCTTTTTCTTCCTTCTATTTCTCCCCAGACTATTCAGTTGTAGTGATTCCCTCAGTGATCTGGAGGGGATCAGGAAGGTATTGGCCTCTTGGGTGATGTCTTGTGAGTCTGAAGAAACCAGGCATTACTTCACCCTTGTTTTTCCCCCATGGGAGAAAGCTGCAGGCTGAGGAGGTCTCTCTTGACATCAAACTGTGCTGCCTTGAGGGAGAGATGCTGCAGGTAAAGTGAAACTGTTCTTCCCACTTAATCACTGCATCTGTTCTCAATTTTTTCGCTCGGATGCAGTGCTGGAATCTCTCTCCTGGATTCTTGGGTCACCACAGATGTATTTCTCTCTGTGGATGGTTGTCAAAAATGAAAGTTTCTGTGGGAGTATGAGACTGAAATATCCTATTTTGCCCTCTCCTATTTGTTTATGTATTTATTTATTATTGTACCAATAGCAAAGTATTTTCCTAATTTAAAGTGTGGTAAATTTCCTACCCATTCTTCTCTTTAAAATTATTTGTTGGCTCTTTCTTAGCACTTTGTTTTCCCGATAAATAATAGTGCTTGTCAGGTATGAAAAATACTCATTTGGATGTGAATCAAAATTATATTTAAATTTTGGGATTTACCCAAATTTAGATTACCATTTGGGAATTGATAGTTTTAAAATATGAAGTTTCCCCAACCCCAGGAGGATGGTATCTCTCTCCTTTGTTCTGGTCCTTTCTCATAGTAAAATTTACTTCTTATTTATACTGATCATTTTTTTGTGAGGTTTTTAATTTGTGTTACTATTGTGAATTGGATGCCTTAAACATGTTTTCTAAGTGTTTGTTGGAAATATTTTTGAATTGTTTATTCCAATGAATACTGTTGGTTTTTATATGTAACTTTGTAATGTCATTTTACTATAGTCCCTAATTTCCCTTAACATTTTTCAGGTGATGCTTTTGGAGCCCTTTGATTCTTAAGGAATACTCTTAGGCCCAATGTGGGATAGCTTACAAAATAATTATCACTTGGTCCCCAACTCTTTAATAAAAAATGGTGTACCCATTTGTTACACAGATAGCAGCAGCCTTATTTCAGACATTTTCCCAGGTCTCTCTCCTGCTTACCTGCACTATTTTCTGCTTGTGCTTTTTTGCCTTATCCATACGTTGGCTCTTGTTCTTATTTAGGTAACCCATTAGGAACCCAAATTCCAGTTGCACCTCTGTATACTTTCTTGGTTTCGGGTTACCTCCACATTCAACTGTGATATGTGAATATCACCAGCTTCAGCTTTTCAGAGCTGTTTTCCTTTTCCCCCTCTCTCCCATACTGAGCTAGAACAGTGAAAATAAATAGCCCCACCTTATCATACTTGTTTTTCCAAGTACCTACATGGAATTGTTTAACAATAATAGTAACTTATTTTTCATTGAGAACTACTATGTTCTAGATATTTTGCGAAGTTCTAGGTAAGAGAGTTGTGAATATTGCAGGCATGCTACTCATCCTCCTGGAACTCGTGTTCTAGGGAATGTCCAATACTGAAGAGGAAGTCTTCCATACTTTTTCCAGGAGTCCTTGTTAGTGTTGGGATTCAAACTTACTTCTGTTTCTTTGTTTTATTATTTATGCACATGATTCATTTTTATATACAGTCATTGTGTCTCCTACTTTTTGGTAAATTCCTGTAGGAGCAAGAGCTTAGCTCATACACTTTTCACTCTCCAGAGCATAGCCAACACTTGTGCATAGAGTTGATGCTCAGTAAATATTTTACTGCCTCTCTGGATGGGGTAACTTGATAATATCCTTCAAATTCTTTCAGTTGTTCTCATTTAGTTGGTTCCCTAAGGCACTTCCAGTGACAACTCACTGCACCTTCCTTGAGGTTTGGAGTTTTAAAAAACCAAAGGGAAAAAATGGGCAAGCAAAATGGAGATGGCAGCAATTGTGGTCTTGGGTGGCATATTTGGTGTGTTAAATAAGAGCACTCACTTTCATCTGTGGTTTGCTAATTATTGTTTTTTTTTTCTTGTAGAACAAAGAAGTAAGAAAAAATTTCTTTTAAAGAAAAGCCAAAGAATTATTATATATCTTTTCTTTTGACATTCCTAAACAAGAACAAGCCTAGATGGTATCATTTTCAATTCTTGCCCTAACTGGTATTGTATGATTTTTTGTGTTTAAGTCGCCCTAAATTTTTGCACAATTTTGTTTGTGTTTTGGGTTACCTTTACATGGAATAGCTAATGTTTCTTAGCTATCTACTTTATATACAAAATATTATTTTGTCTTTTTCTGAGTTTGAGTAACAGCTTACTTTATGTATGATAGTAGTTGTTTAGGGCTTTTTGTTTTTGCAAAGATGGACTAATATCTTATGCCCCCAGAAACAAAGATTCCGTGGTGATCGTATTTTGAATTTTCCCCTTGTTACCCCCACATGGCAAACTCATAGCTAAAAAGAAAATTGGATGTTGTATTATATGATTCAGAGATTTGTACTTTTGTTTTAGAGTTTGTATGCTTTCTTTCTAGATTTTCTTTCTATCTATCTGGCTTAAGAGCCCTTTTTGGTACTGAGGAAACTCATAGAATAAGTTTCATAAAGAGCTTATGAAAAACTGCAAGATCATTTCTTAAAGCTTCAAAAATTATTTTTTGGATTTCTAAAAATGTGAGGAGAAATTTGCTGTTTTATTTGTCATATTTAAACCAGAAACATATTGAAGTTCTACCAGCTAAGCACTGGACTGAAAGTTTGTCAGGGCAGATTCCAAATTAGGGTACAAGTAAAATTTACAAATGTCATTTAAAATTCTAATTTACATTGGTCACATGTGAGAGAGGTGAAAAAGAGCAATTGGTGAGCAGTACATGTTCTGCTTTCTGTTTTGATTGTTTGACCATTTTACTCTCTTTCCTGGGTGCCAAATCCATTTAAAATTAGAACAAAAACATCCAGCCAAGTAAATCAGACATTCTTTATATGCATAATTGCATCTAATGTATGCTAAAGATTGAGAATATAGTGGTCGAAGGCAACTAAATATATCTTAGGGAATCTTTAGTTCTGAGAATGAACAAAGCTGGAATTTAAAAACAATGCCCAGCTGAGTAGCTGGTGTGTTACTTAGATGTAACTGATTTTAAAGCTGGGTTTATAAATTCCTGCTCACTTGCTTAAATCTTTTGGCAAATGTGTTTTTGAGAAGGAAACAGAAAAACAAAGATTTTTAGTTTTAAGCATTTTTATAGGGTGCAGTCACCAAATGAATAAAAGGAATTACAGCTAGAGAGAGTGTGATGAGAGATGGACTGTGAGCCTGGTACATTTGATTTTAAACATAAGACATAAACATATGACATTCCTTCTATATTTTCTGAGGAGATTGCTAACCTATTCGAGTGGTTGCTTAGGCACTTATGTACTTTTCTGCATACCCTTAAACTGTGCTATCTCCCTTCCCACCTCCATACTTCTTTAGTGGCCTTGCATTTTTGAGGGTTTTGTTGTTGTTTTTAATGCCATATGAAAAGGGGGATTCTTAAGTCTTCTAGGCATTGAGAGCTAGTTTCTAGAGTAAGATTATGTTAATAATAACTGCTAATCTTTGTTGATACCAGGTGTTAGTTGGTTGGCTAAGTATTGTATGCTCATTATTTAATCTAATATACATACCTACATTATGGTACTATTTACTATTTTTTTTCTGATATTGTACACGTGGAATTTTAGGCTCAGAAAGGTATCTGAAAGGAATATAGGCTCAGTAACTTGCCTAAAGTTTTGCAGATTGTAAATGACAGAGATGGAATTTGAATCTAGATCCCCTAACTTTAGAACTGTGGCCTTATCTACTACCCTATAGTGTCTTCTTCCCTGCTCAGATAATGCAGTCATTAGGGAGAGTGGATCAAAAGCAAAGTCAAAGCACTTGTATTCTCTGGTATGATAGACAGTTGGTTGGTTATCAAATACCCATTTCTATTTTCTGCCAATTTTCTTCAGATATTGGGCAACCAAGAATTTTAAGCACTTGGAGGAAGTTAAATAGTGATTAGTCTAAACCAAGACTGGTAATTTCATTATTTTGTTACAAATTGCTTAGCAATGGCCTAATGACACAATTCCTATCAATAAGACACAAAAATGAGTTAGAGCCTGGCCGCGGTGACTCATGCCTGTAATCCCAGCACTTTAGGAGGCGGAGATTGGAGGATCACTTGAGGCCAGGAGTTTGAGACAAGCCTGGCCGACATGGTGAAACCCCATCTCTACCAAAAATACAAAAATTAGCCGGATGTGGCAGTAGACGTCTGTAATCCCAGCTACTTGGGAGGATGAGGCATGAGAATCATTTGAACCTGGGAGGTGGAGGTTGCAATGAGCTGAGATGCTGCCACTGCACTCCAGCCTGGGTGATAGAGACTCTGTCTCAAAAAGAAAAAAAAAAAAAAAAGAATTTAGAGAACTCTTATACACTGTTGGTGGTAATGTAAATTAGGACAGCCATTAATAAAAACAATATGAAAGTTTCTCAAAAAACTAAAAATAGATCTAACATATGATTCATCAGTCTTACTACTGGGTATTTTCTCAAAGTAAAGGAAATCAAATCATTGAAGAGATGACTGTGTACCCTAAGTTTATTGCGGCACTATTCATAATAGCCAAGATATAGAATCAATCTAAATGTCTATCAGCAGATGAATGGATAAAGAAAATGTGGCATATATGCACAATGGAGTACTATTTAGCCATTAAAAAGAATGAAATTCTGTCACTCATGGCAACATGGGTGGGCCTGGAGGACATTATATTATATGAAATAAGTCAGGCACAGAAAAACAAATACCACATATTCTCACTCATATGTGGGAGCTAAAAAAATTGATCTCTTAGAAGTAGAAATAGAATTGTAGTTATAGAGACTGTGAAGAATAGAAGGGAGGGGAGGACAGGGAGAGGTTGGTTAACAGGTATAACATTACAGCTAGAGAGGAGGAATAAGTTTTTGTGTTCTATTGTACTGTAAGGTGAATATAGTTAATAATTTATTGTATGTTTTAAAAAAGCTAGAAGAGAGGATTTTGAATGTTCCCAACACAAATAAATGATAAATGTTTGAGGGATGTATATGTTCATTACCTCAATTTGGTTATTACATATTGTATACATATCAACAATGTCACTCTATGTCCCATGGACAATTATTAAGTGTGAACTAAAAAGGAAAAAAATCAAGTGGCAGAAAAATATAGGATAATTGCATTTTGCTTGAAATATATGTAACTATGTGTATAATAGACATTATTTATATGTATGATCATGGAAATGTTAATTTGGTGGTGATGACTAAACGGGCATCAGGAGTAGGTTGACTTTTCTATTTTCTTCTAAAAAAGTGGTAGGGTTAAATTAATAAAACTACCTTCTCAGTCAAAAGAAAAAAAAAGACACAAAGCTAATTCTACATAATGACTTCTGGAAAAGTGTACTTTTTTCTGGAAAAAAGGGTAAGAATGAGATGCATTCTGGCCTGCCCTTTGAACACTGATGGGTAGAATATGAAACTTGGAGCAGCTGCAGCCATCTTGTAACCAAGAGGAAATAATATTGAGGAAAAAAAAAAAAGCTGTGCTCTGGGAATAGCAGATCAAGGCAGAAAAAAGTTGACTCCTTAAGGATGTTGTTAAATTGCTTTATGAATTCTGGAAACATCCTATCTCTAAACCTCTTACATTGGAGAAAATAAGTGTCTCCAACCGATTAAGCCATTTTGATTTTGATAGTTCAAAACGTTCTAACTGATATATCTGGGTCCCAAATCCTGTCCCATTTCCATATCTTCCATACAACTTATTCCCTTAGAGATGATACCGCTTTGTGTGTGTGTGCTTTATAGTTTGTATTAGGCTAGAAACTGGCTATAAGATTTTCTAAACAGCTGTTAGAGACTTTCTCAAAGAGAGGTATTTTGAACAAAAGTGGATAGTTTTGACTTTGAAAACTAAATATTTACGATTTTTCCAAACCTCTAAGGCTGTCCAAGAAGAAAATTGCGAGTGAATGTTCTATCACATACAGAGTGGAATAAACAACACACAGGAGAACCCTCAGGGGACTGTCAAACTACATGAAATTTTACACATCTTTAAGCAAATCTACAGGGCCCTGTACAAAGAGAGCAGTAAGAGCTATGAGTGAGATTGAGTCTCTCCCTGAACTCCTTTCTCTGGGAAAATCTATCAGCAATTGACGATGTTTATCATAAGAATGCTATTACAAGAAATTTTAAAGAATTCGAATGGAGGAAATAGGTTCTCAGTTGAAGTTTAAAGTATTCTTGACTTTATCTCTAACCCCATATGTGAAGGGATGACAACTCAAGTATTCATAACAGTGAAGGGCTGGTTTTTATTTATTCTGAATTGTTTGCATTGTTGCAGCATGTGGGATGTTAAAGGCATGTTGCAAAGTTTCCTCAGCTGTGGTCTCTTATCACCAGCTGTGGCATGTCTTCCATGTTGGTAGAATGCATGTTACATTTCACAAGATGGAAATCAGAGTGCTTTCTTTTGGAACAGAAACCTTGGTGATAAGAAACATTTCTTATCATTGGTTCACTTGGTGTTTGTTAGGGTGGGACATCTCAGACTCCATACACATAAATGGTTTGAAGCTGTCTCTATGAGTGTTTCAGATAACCTGGTAAATTATCAATGTTAATTTTTATTCTAGACCTATGGAACCAAATACAATATGTCTAGAGGATCTTCCTATGGGTCTTGGAAGTGCTCTAACTTCTTCAGATAATATATCTGACATTTAGTAAATGTCTCCTCCAGTCTGTTCTGCCTCAGTTAGTGACTAAGCATGGCATATTTATTTGTCTGTGTATGAGTGTGTCTCCCTCAGTAAATGGTGAATTCCTTGAGGACAAAGGCTCTTGTACTTCTGAATCCCCCAAAATGTAGCACAGTGCCTGGCACATAGCAGCAGCTAATGCATAACTCCTTTTTCTTCTTACAATTGTATGGAATCTCTAAGAAAGATCTAAGGAGAAATATAGCAATATGTTCTCCCCTGATCTTTCACCTAAGTATGGAATGGGCTAAGCAGACTCAAACTCAGTTAGTGTTCTGCCTGCAGCCACAGATTTGAAGGTGATGGTTGTTTTCCTGGAACTGATTTGTCCTGGACTACAAAGGCAGGACTCCAGATGTGTATTTGTAGGAAATCCGTGGTGCTCTTGTTACAGCTGTAGGAGCCAAAGCAAAATGTCCCTTTCTTAAGGCACTATGTTTTGGAATAGGCAGACACATAATAGGACATGTCCATGGTTACTAAAGAATGGAGAACTGGAAAAATATTAAATTTAGGGTTATAATAGTATGATTATCCACAAATGGTATAAAAATTGAAAATGTAATAAGTTGGCATGGCAAGTGGGATTGAGACTTTCACTAAATGGATCAACATACTGTAACAGAAATGTATTTATTAACTGTGGCACTTAGGACCTGACAAGATTAAAATCCTCCCACTCCCAAACATACCTAATGGAATTCCAGAGTGGAGGAAATCCCCAAATGTCATGTGGTTCATTATGCTTCTCCTAGTGATCAAAATTTAGGGTACTATTGCATAGAGTAAGAAAAGCTACATTAGTTATAAGCAGAATGTCTTTGTTGGAATACATTATTTTATACACATAAGGTAACCCTCCTGCTCAAACTGCTCTGGGAAGCATATAAAATGTTAAAACACTTTACCTTGTGAAGGAAACCAACACAGAGTAGAATGAAGCAAGAGGAAGAGAGTTGGCATGGAAGGGGAAACTTGACTCCTGTTCTTTGAATGGGGCCGGGGGATCTTTAGCGTTTAAACAGGTCAAAATGAACATTCACTTTAAAATCTAAATGATTTTCCAGATCAAATTGGTTTTGTAGGCACTTAGCTTTGGAATGGTGTCTGTTAATACACGCTTAGGGATTCTTAAGCAACTGGGATTCCGTCCCTGAAAATAAAAGTGTCTTCTACTTTTGTTTCCCTCCTACTCCACCATTTTAGCAAAGCAATAATTTCTCAGTATTACACTTGAGTGAACAGTGACTGGTGGAGAGTAGGAAGTTCAAAGATAAGACTCTACTTATAAGGCTCTTTAATGGGTATTTTTTCAGTACCCTCTCCTCCTCCCCTTCCACTCTTGCTTGTAAAGCCAGCAACTTCCAGAAATGCCGGCATTTCTAGTTTGGAGATATGGGCCCAGGAAGAGGCCCAAAAGGGTATCTGAGGAATGGTGATAAAGCTGTTCATTTATAACAGAGAGTTTACATGAGGGATTAATAAGCTTGAGAGGAAATCGTGATGGCTACCACTGTTCATTGATTTGGTGTCTACTCTGTTCTAAATGCTTCATTTATATAATTTCTTTTCATTTTTTTTCAGTTTGAGACAAAGTCTCGCTCTGCTGTCCAGGCTGGAGTGTGATGGTGCAGTATCAGCTCACGGCAGCCTCCATCTCCTGGGTTCAAGCAGTTCTCTTGCCTCAGCCTTCCGAGTAGCCGGGATTACAGATCTGTGCCTCCATGCCCAGCTAATTTTTTTTTTTTTTTTTTAAGAATTGATTTAAGAGAAAATCCAATGTAATATAGTAATGCAGCATTTTATCTTCCCCAGATTGCTGCAAAAGTTCAGGGACATGGGGTTTTGCGAAGACTCTAAATTCTACATCCCTTTAAAATAATTCTTACAGCAGCCATTCCAGCCATGTGAATTCTGTGAAATAACATCTGGCTGCCCACTCTACTGATGGCAAAGTCTAAATAGTATAGAAAAAGAGGAATGATTTGATGAAAAGACACTTAGAGTAGGCAGGAGATTACTGTTAGCAAATGGTTGTTTAAGGTGTTTGTTTAAAAAAGTGTTCTGCTTAGAATTTAAGGATTTGTCATAAGCTTGTCAGAGTCCAGTCACCATCAACCATCAAAGGCAATGATGGTGGGGAAACTCTGCCAGTCACCATAAGAGCCTGAGTTTTTTTTTGTTTTGTTTTGTTTTGTTTTTGAGATGGAGTCTCCCTCTGTTGCCCAGGCTGGAGTG
>CAUYQU010101799.1:0-32335 GCA_963574635.1 Cheracebus regulus | reverse complement strand
GTGTTTGTGTTTGGTGTGTGTGGTTGGGTTTGTGTGTGTGTGTGTGTGTGTGTGTGTGTGTGTGTGTGTGTGTGTGTGTGTGTGTGTGTGATATAGGGAGTTCATAGGCATCATTTTTGAATGGATTTCTTATCTTTGATTTTTTTTTAAACATGATTGAGGTTAAATGTACATATACTGAAATTTACAGATCTCAAGTATGCAGTTCACAAAGTATTGACAAATGTACACAGCTGTGTGACTCACACTCCTATCAAGACACAAAGTACATCTGTAACTCCCTGGAAACTCCCTCATGCCCATTCCAGCCCTTCCCAGCCCCCGTCCCACCACATTCTACCCTGGAAGTAACCACTGTTCTGACGCCTATCATAACAGGTTTGTTTTGCCTGATGTACAGCATTATATAAATGGAATGGTACAGTATGGATCTTGGGGTCTGGCTTCTTTGGCTCAGCATGGTTATGTGTATGCGTGTGGCTTATCCATGTGGGAGTGTGTGTCCATGCCTGGTTCCTCTTATAGATGAGTTTGTCTGTTCTCCCTTTGATCAGCACCTGAACCGCTTTTGGGTGCTAACAATTCTGAATAAGCTGCTATGAAGTTTTTATAAAGGTGTAATTGTGGATTTATGTTTTCTTCTGTCTTGGGTAAATAAGAGTGAAATTGCTGGGTCTAAGGGTTAACTTTAAAAGACATGCAGAGACATCTTCCAAAGTGATTTTTACTGTTCTGTGCTCTCTCCAGCAATGTTTGAGAGTGCCATTTGCCTCAGATCCTTATCAACATTTGTTGTTTTCAGTCTTTTTCATTTTAAACATCTCAGTGAATGTGTAGTGGTATCTCATTGTGGTTTTAATTGACATTTCTTTGATGGAAAATAATGTTTGAAGACATTGATATGTGTTTATTGGTTATTCCTACTTTCTGTGGCACAGCATTTTGACAAAGGTATTTTGCAGTTGTTGGATGAGGGTAAGTTGGTTGATAGTATAGATGAAACCTCTGCAGGTTTTTTCTGATTTTGTAGGGAATTTATACAGCAATTACCAAGAGAGGAGTGTTAAAATATATTTGATTGTGGAATCATCTATTTCATCAATTCTCTTTAGTTTTTGTTTTATATATTTGAAGTTCTGTTATGAGGTACAAACAAATTTAGGATTATTGTCCCTTCTTGATAAATTGACTATCATTTTGAAATCTCCATAGTTATCTCTGGGAATGCTTTCTATTCTGAAGCCTATTTTGCCTTATATTAATTTCATCACTCCAGCATTCTTATGGTTAGTGTTTGCTTGGTATGTCTTGTTCCTTCCTTCTGCTTTTAAGTGATCTGTCTTTAAAGTGTATCTCCTATAAGCAGCATATAGTTCAGATTTTCTTTTTTATTCACTCTGATAAGCTGCCTTTTATTTTCTTGAAGTGTACAATTTTTGGTATATCTAGAGTTATATAATTACATATATTGTTGAGTTTCAGTTTACTATGTTGCTGTGTATTTTCTGTTTTTCCCTCTTCGTTCTTTTTTTTTTTTTTTTTTTTTGCTTTCTTTTAGAGGCATCAAGCATTTTTTTTTAGCAATCCATATGTTTTCTTTTATTAGCATTTTAAATATGCAACTTTTTAAAATACTGGTTGCCCTAGAGATTACAATGTGCACCCTTAAAATATTACAGTCTACTTTGAACTAATATTACATCCCTTCACATATAAGAGCATACCAGAAGGAAAAGAAAAGGAAAAAACACTCTTATACTTTGTTTTATTGTTATTGTAAAGTTTATTTCTACAAATGTCATAAATTCTAAATATGTTGTTATTATTTGTGCTTTAAGAAGTCACTTGTCTTTTGATAATCTTAAGAACAAGAATAGAACATTTGGTATACACCAATATATTTATCATTTTCAGCACTTTTCATTCATTCATATAGATCTCACTTTCCATCTGGGATCACTTCCTTTTGTCCTAAATAACTTTCTTTTGCATATCTTATAATTCAGGTCTACCAGAAATGGATTCCTTCAGTTTTTGTCTGAAGGTATCTTTATTTTGTCATCATTTTTTAAGAATATTTTCACTGGATATAGAAATTTGACTGTTTTCATTTCAAAAGCACTTTAAAGATGTTGGCTCATTGTCTTCTGGTTTATATTCTAATTAATGAGAAGTCAGACTTTTGTTTTTTTTTTTATTTGAGATAGGATCTCACTCTGCTGCCCAGGCTGGGTGTAGTGGTGCAATCTCGGCTCACTGCAACCTCTGCTTCCTGGGCTCAAGCAATTCTCTTGCCTCAGCCTCTGAAGTAGCTGGGATTATAGGTGTGCACCCTGATGCCTTGCTAATTTTTTTTCATATTTTTAGTAGAGACGAGTTTCACCATGTTGAGTCAGGCTGGTCTTGAACTCCTGACCACCTCAAGTGATCCATCCACCTTGGCTTCCCAAAGTGCTGGGGTTACAGGTGTGATCAGAAATAATTTTTGTTCCCCTATAAATAATCTCCTCTTTCTCTGATTGCTTTTTAAATTTTCTCTTTATTTTTTGGTTTTTATCAATTTGTCTACAGTGTGCTTAGATGTGGTTTTCGTGAGTGTGTTTATTCTGCTTGGGATTCATTGAGCTTCTTAGCTATGTGAATACGTCTTTATACAATACAATAATCTTTCCTTTCCTTCTAATTATCAGTATGTTAGACCTCTTGATATTGCTCTACAGATCAGTGAGGTACTGTTTTTCCATTATTATTATTAATTATTATTATTATTTTCCCTTGTTTTTTTCAGTTTGGATAGTTTCTACTGCTTTCTCTTCATGTTTACTGAATTTCTCTTTTGCAATGTCTTAGAAGCCGTTAAGCCCCTCCAGTGAATTCTTTTGTTTTAGATATTGTATTTTTCAGATTTAGAATTTTCATTTTATTATTTTAGTGTAGTCATTGCTAAGCTGAGACTTCCCATATGTTCATCAATTATGCCTGTCTTTTCTTTTAAATACTTACACAATTTCATAGCAGCTGTTTGAGAGCCTTGGACTGGGTTTTACCCTCCTAATTGTGGGTCACATTTGCTTGCTTCTTTGTCTGGTTGTAAATTTTTTTATTGTGTATGGTGTATTATGGATGCTATATTGTAGAGTTTAGATTTAGTTGTTTTCCTTTAAAGAGTTCTGACTTTTTTTCTGACCAGCAGTTAATTTATTGACAGATCAGCTTTATGCTATCAAGAGTTCTTTTCAGAATTTGTTAGGGAGGGACTCAAGTAGCTTTTATTCTAGAGCTGGAATAATTCTGCTCTTAAGGAGTTCCATTTCTGAGATTCCAATGCCTGGAATATTCAATGAAGCCTCCTGACTCTGTCTGGTGAGAAATCTAACCTTGCTCAATACTGTGTGACCTAAGGACTCTATGTTCAGCTTATAGCTCCTGGTAGCTGATCTCTGCCAGGCTTTGTGGGGTCTTACCTTCAAGTGAAGATTAATATTTTTCCCGAGACTTAACATAATCCCTATGAAAGTTTCTAGAGTTTCTTTCTACATAACTCCCTCTTCTCAGGTATCCTAACCTGCAAATTCCATTTCCCTTAGGAACCCCAAACTCTGATCTTGGTTTTGTCTGCCCAGTGAAATCACAGCTATCTGCACTTTTCTTCCTATGCCCAGATTAGAAAGTACTCCCAGGCAGAAAACTAGGGCTACTCTGGAACCTCATGAGTTTCCCTTATACAGAATCTTAGCCTGTATTGTCTATTGTCTACTGCCTAAAAACAATTATAATATATATTTTGTTTATTTAGTTTTATGTGTATCTCCATAGAAAGGTTATGTCTCCTACCTATTACTCTATCATGGCTGAAACCAAGTCAGTGATTATTTTGAGTTATGTGGAATTATTGTATACTCAAAGAGGCATATGATAGGGGTCTCAGTCGTGTATGAGCTGTTATCACCTTCAGTAAAAGAAGTGCTCTAGTATCATCCACAGGCCCTAAAAAACAAGTAAGAATTAATTTTATGGGAATAACATCCAGGTGAATTCCAAGGGTCACAGGATATGAGGATGGGTTCGGTTTATATATTTAATTGGAAAGTTCATATTCATTTAGGAGCTGGGTAGCTTCTCTGTGTCCATTGGAATCAAAGAATCATAAGACCATGGTACAAAAAAGATACTTAGTGATATTCTTCTATAGCTACCAGTAGCAAATGCAGGAATGAACTGGGCTAAGGAGAGATAAGCTTTGGGACAATTTCAGTGGAAGTTGGCCTATGCATTCCTCCTGTTCATGAGCCTAAATGGTAATTTTTCAGTTTTGTTTTAAATTAAGTGACAGAACTGTTTAACTCTTTCTATCTCTCTGTTAAATGAAAGCCCTTGCTAGGCTGGGCTGTTCCACTGGGGGCTTGGGGGTTAAAAGGAATGTCTGAAACATTTCTTTTGCCCCATCCACTGGCTACAGTTCAGAAATGTCTTTGCCAAATCCTAGGACTTTGTGAAACACATTTGAAAACCACTGAGCTGGAACATCTCTTGATAATATCAGAGCCTCTCTAGTCCTTAACCCAGACCCTGTCTTTGATATAATCCAGTGGTTCTCAACTCTGTCTGCTCACTGGGATCACCTGAGAGCTTTGAAAAAGTACCACTGTTCAGGTTCCACCTCCAGAATGTTGATTTAATTGTTCTGGGTCAGATCTCAGGTATGTTGATCTTTACAAAACTTCCTAGGTGATTCTAACATACAGCCAGAGTCGAGAACCTTTAATCTAGTTGCACAGAATTGAGAAACTTTAATCTAGTTTGTGGTTGCATTCTTTGTCTTCCACACTCAGCTCCTGCTGAGGTCTGAGCACTTGCTTATTCCCCAGGGGTTTGGAATCCCACGGTGGGAGGTTATGAACACTCACATTCCTGATCTTGTCTTTTTCTTCTTCTTCTTCTTCTTCTTTTTTTTTGAGACAGAGTCTCTGTTTGTTGCCCAGGCTGCAGTGCAGTGGTGCGATCTCAGTGCATTGCAGCCTCCACATCCTGGGTTCAAGTGATTCTCCTGCCTCAGCCTACCAAGTAGGTGGAATTACATGTGCATGCCATGACACCCAGCTAATTTTTGTATATTTAGTAGAGATGGAGTTTTATCATGTTGATCAAGCTGGTCTTGAACTCCTGACCTCAAGTGATCCACCCCCCTCAGCCTCCCAAAGTGCTGGGATTACAGGCATAAGTCACCATGCCCAGCCTGCCTTATCCACTCAAATCATTGGTTCTTCTATCCACTTCACCTTGCACTTGGAATACCTACACAGGGAACTGTGTTAGAGTTTCTTACTATGTAAATTACAGAGAGTTCAGTGAGCACAACAGGAATGCTTAGTGTTGTTAACTTGCATATCCTAACAGGCCTATGATGGTTGGTTCTGCATATTTATCACCAAAAACTACTGTGAATGTTATAGCAAACACAGAAGGACTCTACCCTAGAGAATAAATGTGGTGTTAAAACATTAGATTAGTGGTTTTAAAACTTGGTTGTACATCAGAATTCTCCTGGAGAGCATGTTAAAGTGCATATTCCTCATTCTGTCCCTGAGAGACTGAGTTTCTATGTCTACTGTGGGCCCAGGTACCTGTATTTATATCCAGCACCTTAAGCGATTCTGATACAGTGAACTAGGAGCACGAGATGAGGCCTCCCTCATTGCTCCAGACCCAGGCATATTTTCCTGCTCATGTAACCCAAAATATCTTACAAACAGTACATTTAAATTATTGGTGTCAGCAGAAAGTAGCACAGACTTAGCTAACCCAAAAGAGTAATTTATCTCCCACAAAGTAAGGCTTCTTTTTTTTTTTTTAATGAGTTATGTGATTTTTCTTAGATTCAAATCACCATTTTCTCATCTTATTGCAGTAAACTTTGCTTTAGGTAAGTCTGAGATAAGGCTGGGTCCCTCATTTTCTTCCCATTTTTGGGATTTTTAAGATTTTACCCAGTGATCTAATTTTGTTTTGAAAAATAAACTAAAAATAATACTTTTTAAAAAGAAACCTGACTTGCACACAATTTAAATATATATTATTTAGTCAACTTATAGGGGAGAGAATAGCTGTCTACTTTACAAAAGAATTCTTTACAGAAAAACTTGCTTCCATGAAGAAATACTGTAAGCACAGATCTGCCTAGTGTTTTCAGAGTTTCATTGAAGCATTCGACCTAGGCTCAATGTGCATGGAAAACATTTTTCTTATAAAAGTGAGCCACACCTTCAAAACAGCCATGAGTTTCACAATCAACTCTTGGGAATGGGGCGAGAGGTGGAAGGTGGCCAGGCAGCCATGAAGCGTGCTAAGCTTAGTTTGGTATTGAAAGTTTCCCACCAGAATTGGGTGCCCAATGTGGACTATCATTGACTGTTCCCTCACATGTTAACTGTTTTAGGAGACAGTCCTGCTGAGTGCTGAGTGTAATATAAAGACTTTAAAGGACTTAGGTCGTATCAAAAAGACAATAAACCCCCAAACCCTCAATCTAAAGAGAAAAAGGAGATGTGCTGCATCTCCTGTCATTTGATGATGGCTCCTAATGAAACTGGAACACTGAAATGCATTAAATGCTAAACAAGAAACTCTTCCCAAATACTTAAAGACAAAAGGAGTCTTTAATAAAGACCTGAGTCAAAGAGCCAAATAATTTATCATCTCCCCAAACCACTAGGATGGGCGGGAGAGGCTGTGGTGTGTGCTTCCCTCGTCTTGCAGCTTGCCGTGTCCATCTCTGTCTGGATGGAGTAAGTGCTCAATTCTCAACAAACGACATATTGGAACTGACAGCCTCACTATTGTGTATATAATATGTCATGGCTGACAGATGAAGCGCATTGCAATGGGATATAGCCATCAGCCAAGGCTGGAGGAGGCCTTGTTCTCTGGACCGCTTAGAAAGCACTCCTTCTGGGTCCTCCCTGCCCCTTCTCTGCAGCCCAGCTGAGTGAAGAGCTTAAAGCACCAATCCCCCCGTTACCCCTGATCCTTTGTTGTGCTTCCCTTTTGTCCACCCCGCACTTTGATTGCTGAGCACTCCCAGCAGGGCAGATTGCAGCTGAAATGGTAGGAACAATGCGATCAGGCAGTGGTCCAGGGAAGCACTAGGGACCAGGCATGCTTAACTGCATTACTCTCAGCTGGTCTGCCCTGGGTATAAGTGAGCAGACCCCCACCTTTCAACTACCAGGGTGAAATCTACCCTTCTGACAGTCTCATGGCCTTCTCCAAAGGCAGAGTTAATTGAAAAGTGAAACAATTAGGAGATGAGAAAGAACTAACAGTAAAAATTGCATTGAAGGGAAGTTACCTTATAAGCTCCTTTCGTCTTTAAGTATTTGGGAAGGATTTCTTGTTTAGCACTTCATGCATTTCAGTGTTCCAGTTTCATTAGGAGCCATCATCAAATGACAGATTAGTGGTGTATTGTCTTTTGCGTGCAGCTGTATATTTTGCCATGGTAATAGGCACCTCATCCATTTATCTATTTATTTAACAAGCATTTATCGAGAGCTTTCTGGGTACTTGGCTTTGTAGTAGGCCTTGGGGATAAGACGATAAGTCTCTGACCTCAAAGTACTTATAGTCTAGGAAAAGGAGACAGAAAAGTACACAAATAAATCCCACCTAGCAGTATAAAGACTGTGATAGATGTCTTTATGGGAGGCAGTGGCACATATAGGAGATATACAGAGAATAAGAAATTAGGCTCAAGGCAGCAACTGGGTTGCAGACAACATGTTGCAATATATAGATCATTTACCTCACTATTGACAAAACGAAATACTTGCAGTAAAATATATGTTTCTTCATTCAATCAGTAGATGTTTGTGGAGTGCCTACTGTGTGCCAAGTGCTCTTCCTGTACCTCTGTGATGGTGTGTACAGGCAAGAATGTGAGATAGGCATTTAATTCAATTAGCAGGCAAATAAAATGTAAAACCAAAACTTTGGTAAGTACCACAAAGATAAGTTACATGGTTTCATGAAAACTTTTATTAGGGGTATTTCTATAAGGTAGGCGAGTGTCTCCAGGATTGAGCTGAAGCCAGAACATGAAGAAAACATTAATTAGGGACTCTGGTAGGTACCAAGAATAAGATAATGGAACAATAGAGGAAAAAGTAGTAGGAATTAGGGCCCAAGATCCTAGCCTGGCGTCACCATGGAGCCTCTCCGTGGACTTTGGTTCCCAGAGCTAGAAAAGTGATAGAGGTAGAGGTGGGAGGAAAGAAGGCTACTGCAAGTCCTGTTTTACCCAGGTCCAAAACAGTCACACCTTTTGTCTCACTATTATTTTTAATAATCAGTCCTACTAAACCTCAAGATGCCCTAGTATGACTCATCATACACTGATATCCTAAGGAGCAAAAAACTTAACCTCCATGAGCCCCTCTAGACCTATGATCCTGTGAGTAAGCACAGAGTGCCAGCTAATGTCCAAAGCATAAATAGAAACTAGCAATGCCCTGATCCATAAAAGATAAGTAAGTGGCACTTAATATTTTATGCTACAAATAAGATTTCTATGTTTTTGTTGAAAATGGAATAGCAGCCTATGTCCACAGCAGTAATGCTAGTAAACACCCTCAAGTGGTAGGATTAATTCTCTATATGTTGATGGTGGTGGTGTTTCTACTGTAAGTTGCAAGATGAATAAAAAATTAAATAAATTGTTTTCTTAATTTTCCCTGGGTATTTACAGGCTTCACTTGCGGAAACTATCTCATGATACTTAGAAAATACTGTAAGTATAAACAGGATTTCACAAAATCAGGGAGGCAGGAAATAACCCTAGGGATTCCAAAAACTAGTGTGAAGGAAATCCTAGTTGCATGACTCCCTCGAATTGTCCCTGTAATGCTGTATGCCATTCTGTGTTTTGATTCTTAGCAGGGGCTATAAGACATGTTTTCCTATAAAGCATAAGCTCTATAGACTTCAATGAAAAATAGATAGAGATGAAATGAGATACAAAAAGATAGATAGATAGATAGCTAGATAATTACCAGCCAAAATTTTCTAAATTCATGAAGCCAATTATCATATACTTCTTGGAGGGGTTATTATTCAAAGCAATTTACTAATATTTTCACTTCTTTAATAGTTCTTAGGCTAATATATCCTGTAAGTTTACTACTTTATAAGTTGGGCTTATAATAAACCTTAAGGAATGCTTCCTTGTACTAGTAGCATAGCTTAAAATCCATCTGGAACAGTAAAAGAATATTTTTTATTAAAAATAGCTTTAATATCTCCAAACAGTGTGTTCACTATCCATTCCCATTGTGGTTTTGTAGACACTGATTATGTTATGCCTCCAGCACCAGGTTCAGCTTTTAATTTTAGCTGTAGAGAGTCAGTCCTAAGGAAGATGCTGGAGACATTCCTTTAGAATCAACGTAGGGGAAACACAGTTGACAAAGTTTGGAGGAGTGATCTTGAATGACAACGATTTTTTTTTTCCTGACACATTTGTCTAGCAGTCTCAAGTTTCCTTTTGAGACTATCTAAGAGTTTCCTCAAGAAAGCAATAAGTGCATTATATAAGTTTAAAGATTCCTTTGCATGCTAACCCCCAAACACAGCAACACTCCTAGAGTCCACAAGGATTTGAAGGCTTAGGACAATTCTTGTATGTATGTTTCTTTCTTCCTGCATTTCTTCTCCATCTCTTGACTGGTTCACTTTCTCCCATGCAGGAGTAACACTTCTCCACTTAATTCCTCAATCTGGGCTGGTTTTACTGGTTACAGTGGTTCCTTATGAGCTACTTGTACAAAGATGTTGAACTCTAAGACTAAGTACAAGCTCAAATGAACTGGAACAGGAGGAAGCAAGGAAAAACATACATTTGAAGAGAAGCAGGGACAGAAATAGGAGGCTGCCAGAGTTAGGTGAAAGAACACAGGGAGCTGGGAAGTTCAGATTCTCTTGTGGGATTTGCGCTCTTTGGTAGGACTCTCCATTGTACAGGTCTCAGCTTCTTCAGTTGTAAAAATGTAAAAAAGCATTGGGCTAAGTGACCTTTAGGGCCCCTCCCTCCTCTCTCTAAAGATTGCATTAAACCAAGGTAGGTGAAGATTCCTATTACTCTGGGAGAAAAGGCAACAATTAAAGCATGCTTACTGATGTTCAGAACCAGTGCAATATATCTTTACCACTTCAATTGAGAAAACCTCTGTAAAACATTCTAACAATAAAGGTGGCTCTTCACGTAGGTATTCATTTCCAACTTTCAGATCATTGAGACTTTTGATGTTAAATATTAAGTAGCTTCAACATGCTCATCTTTGTTTCTCTGTCTCTCTACCTTTTCACTTCACTCACCCCTAGGCTTACGAGAGGCCCCAGAAACATTCAGCTCTCCATTATGACACAGGCCTCCCACAGGACTTCACCGGTGACACCTTAAAACCAAAGCACCAGCAAAAAAGCAGCAGCCAGAACCACATGGACTGGTCCACCAACTCTGACAGCGGACCTGTCACTCAGAATTGCTTCATCAGTCCAGAGTCTGGCAGAGAAACTGCAAGCACCAGCAAGATCCCAGCTCTTGAGCCCGTGGCTTCCTTTGCAAAGGCCCAGGGTAAGAAAGGCAGTGCAGGGAACACGTGGAGTCAGTTGTCTAACAGTAACAAAGATCTGCTCTTGGGAGGTGTGGCTCCATCCCCAAGCAGCCACAGCTCACCAGCCCCACCCAGCAGCTCTGCTGAGTGCAATGGGCTTCAGCCCTTGGTGGATCAAGATGGAGGAGGTACAAAGGAGCCCCCAGAACCACCTACTGTGAGCAGCAAGAAAAAGTCCAGTAAAAAAGATGTGATAAGTCAGACCATACCAAACTCAGACCTGGATTGGGTCAAGAATGCCCAGAAAGCATTTGACAATACAGAAGGGAAAAGGGAAGGTTATTCTGCAGATAGTGCCCAAGAGGCATCACCAGCCAGGCAGAACGTGAGTTCTGTCAGTAATCCTGAAAGTGACTCAAGTCATGTCCGGATTACTATCCCCATCAAGGCACCCTCTCTGGATCCAACCAATCATAAGAGGAAAAAGAGACAGTCCATTAAAGCGGTGGTGGAAAAGATCATCCCAGAGAAAGCCCTGGCTTCTGGACTCACTATGAGCAGTGAAGTAGTTAACAGGATACTTTCCAGCTCTGAGGGCAATAAGAAGGATCCCCGTGTCCCTAAGTTGGGTAAAATGATAGAGAATGAGTCCCCCTCAGTTGGCCTTGAAACTGGTGGAAATGCTGAGAAAGTTATCCCAGGAGGTGTGTCTAAGCCACGGAAGCTGCCCATAGTCATGCCACCTCCAACATGCACAGATCACTCTCCATCAAGAAAGCTGCCGGAAATCCAACATCCAAAATTTGCTGCAAAACGAAGGTGGACTTGCAGCAAACCGAAACCCAGCAGCATGCTTCGAGAGGCAGTTATGGCCACCTCCGATAAACTGATGCTGGAGCCCCCGTCTGCGTATCCCATCACCCCATCCAGCCCTCTGTACACCAACACAGACAGTCTTACTGTGATCACTCCAGTCAAGAAGAAGCGGGGACGACCAAAGAAGCAGCCTTTGCTCACAGTTGAGACGATTCATGAGGGTACTTCTACCAGCCCCGTCAGTCCCATCAGCCGAGAGTTTCCTGGCAATAAGAAAAGAAAGCGACGACGCAATCTAGCGAAGTTGGCCCAGCTGGTGCCGGGAGAGGACAAACCCATGAGTGAGATGAAATTTCACAAGAAAGTTGGAAAGCTCGGCGTGTTGGATAAGAAGACCATCAAAACTATCAATAAGATGAAGACACTAAAGAGGAAAAACATCTTGAACCAGATCTTGTCCTGTTCCAGCAGCGTTGCTCTGAAGGCAAAAGCTCCCCCAGAGACCAGCCCTGGGGCAGCAGCCATTGAAAGCAAACTGGGCAAGCAGATTAATGTCAGCAAGAGGGGAACCATCTACATTGGCAAGAAGCGGGGCAGGAAGCCAAGAGCAGAGCTGCCACCCCCATCCGAAGAACCCAAAACAGCCATCAAGCACCCCAGGCCTGTTTCTAGCCAGCCGGATGTTCCAGCCGTGCCTTCCAACTTTCAGTCACTTGTGGCGTCTTCACCAGCAGCTATGCACCCACTTTCAACACAGTTAGGTGGGTCAAATGGCAACCTGAGCCCTGCCAGCACTGAAACCAATTTTTCAGAGTTGAAAACTATGCCAAATCTCCAGCCCATCAGTGCTCTTCCAACCAAAACCCAAAAGGGAATACACAGTGGAACCTGGAAGCTGTCTCCACCCAGACTGATGGCCAACTCCCCTTCACACCTGTGCGACATTGGCTCCCTAAAGGAAATCACGCTGTCCCCTGTGAGCGAGTCCCACAGTGAGGAGACGATCCCCAGCGACAGTGGCATTGGGACAGACAACAATAGCACTTCTGACCAAGCGGAGAAGAGTTCAGAATCCCGAAGGAGGTACTCTTTTGACTTCTGCTCCCTGGACAACCCAGAGGCCATTCCGTCAGACACCAGCACAAAGAACCGGCATGGCCACCGGCAGAAGCATCTCATTGTGGACAACTTTCTGGCCCACGAAAGCCTCAAGAAGCCAAAGCACAAGAGGAAACGGAAAAGCCTGCAAAACCACGATGACCTCCAGTTTCTGGCAGACCTGGAGGAGCTCATCACCAAGTTCCAAGTGTTCAGAATCTCCCACCGGAGTTACACCTTCTACCACGAGAATCCATATCCCAGCATTTTTCGTATTAATTTTGATCACTATTACCCGGTGCCATATATCCAGTATGACCCGTTGCTCTATCTTCGTAGGACTTCAGACTTGAAGTCAAAGAAGAAGCGTGGTAGGCCTGCAAAAACCAATGACACCATGACAAAGGTGCCTTTTTTACAAGGGTTCAGCTACCCTATTCCCAGTGGAAGTTACTATGCACCCTATGGAATGCCTTACACATCAATGCCTATGATGAACCTTGGTTATTACGGTCAGTACCCAGCTCCTTTGTACCTATCGCACACGCTTGGAGCAGCCTCCCCATTCATGAGGCCAACAGTGCCACCACCTCAGTTCCATACAAACTCCCACGTAAAGATGTCCGGTGCAGCTAAGCATAAAGCTAAGCATGGAGTACACCTGCAGGGACCTGTTAGCATGGGCCTCGGTGACATGCAGCCTTCTCTGAACCCTCCAAAGGTTGGCAGCGCCAGTCTATCCAGCGGTCGGCTCCATAAGAGGAAACACAAACACAAGCATAAGCACAAGGAAGACCGGATCCTAGGAACCCATGACAACCTGAGCGGTCTCTTTGCAGGCAAAGCCACAGGATTCTCCAGCCACATCCTGAGCGAGCGGCTGAGTGGCGCAGACAAAGAGCTCCCACTGGTGAGTGAAAAGAACAAGCATAAGGAGAAACAGAAGCACCAGCACAGTGAAGCCGGCCACAAAGCTTCTAAGAACAACTTTGAGGTGGACACCCTGTCTACACTGTCACTCTCCGATGCCCAGCATTGGACACAGGCCAAGGAAAAAGGAGACTTGAGTAGTGAGCCTGTGGACTCATGCACGAAAAGATACTCTGGCAGTGGCACGGATGGTGGCAGCACGAGATCAGAGAACCTGGACGTGTTCAGTGAAATGAACCCTTCTAATGACAAGTGGGACAGTGATGTGAGTGGGAGTAAAAGGAGGAGCTATGAAGGCTTTGGGACGTACAGGGAAAAGGACATCCAAGCTTTCAAGATGAACCGCAAGGAGAGAAGTTCTTATGACTCCTCTATGTCTCCAGGTAAGGCTAACTTTTTCTTCAGACTTGGACCGTCTAGTTATTTAATTGCTGGGCTTTGCACCTTAGACACATCTGTGGTACGTTGTGTTCACTAGCTTGAAAAGAGGTGGGAATCAAATTAAAATGGATCTCCTTGCACATTTGAGTTTTCTGCACATTTTATAGATTGTTGACTTGGTATCTACTATCTTTCCTCTTTCCTGGAGCCGTTGTTTGAGAAACTGTGAAGCCATGACCCTAATAGCTGCCTAGGCTACAGTCATATACACTACAGTTATTTTTTTATTAAAGAGGCTGTTCTTGGGTCCTCATCTGATCTAAGGGTACAGTTTACTGTTTGGATACAGCCTCTAAAACTTATTAGGAATATCAATAAGATCCAAGAAAGCCAAGCCTGGAAGGAAATGACTAGCTTGTTTATCTGGCATGCCAGCTCCAGAAGTTACACATCTTATGTAAGAAGTCCACTGCAGAGCCATTAGAAGCTGATGGCCAGTGAATCCTGAAGTCTGACTGATCAGGTAGCCATAGCCCTGGGCCATATTTTTGCTATGGGCATTTGATAAGCTGTCCTGGGCAGGCCTCTAAAATGAAGACTTGACTACATTCAGATACTTGTCATTTTTGCTCACTAAGTGGAAGGAGGCAGGCTGGAAGGTGGTATGTGCGTCCTGCTTCCAGGAGACCTTATAACTGTATCTCTTTGCACGCCCACTAGAAAGGGATTTTTCTAATTTAAACTGAAATGTTGGTTGCTACTAGAAAAACCCTATTCCTTGTCAGTTGCTGGCATAATTTCCTTGCTAACCTCCCCAACCACACAAATCCTTCCCCACTTTTAGGGCCTCACATTTCTGCAAAAGTATTCCTTTGACCCTGGCCTTACATCACGTATGGTAAGACTCATATAGAAGACTAGAGCAGTTATTTATTAGGAAAATAGTAGAAACTTCTTACCTAGGAGTTGCAGAAGCTAAAAAAAAAATTATTGTGTTCCCCCTGCCCCCAAATAATATAAAACCCTCCGACTAAAGCCAGGCTTTAAAAACCCAATCATCCACGTTTAAGGTTTGGTGTAAGATTTCACTTCTGTGTATGATGTGTACCACTCACTTGTCCTCTCCCTTCCCAGGGAGGCCATATTTCTTGAAGGCAAGAAGAGTCTATTCATGAAGAATTAGAGACATTTTCTAGGCCAGCAGATTTCAGAAAGAAATATGATTATGAAGTAGAAACCACTTAAAGATCGCCCCAAATTACCACTAGCTTGTGAGTTGTAGTGGTAGATGTTCTCCTTGGTTAATGAAGAGACCAATTAGCAGTCACGTCTCCTGCATTTGCTCAAGGTAATAAATGACCTACACTCTGTGTCTGCCCAAAGTGGACGTGCTCATCTGGGCTTCATCATTTCTCATCATCAGACTTTGTGGAAGGTGCTTGGTTTTATGCACAGAGCAGACTAAGCCCACCTGGACAGGATCTTGCATGACATGTGAGAAACACTGTTGATCTCTTTCAGCATGATAAAACTGTTTCATGGGACCTACACTTGCTGTGGACAGAAGATGTTCTTATTTTTGTAATTGTATGAGCCTTATTTAGCTAGAAAATAATGGTGAGGGATTATTGTTAAGAACCTACAAGCAAAAATCCTAACTTAACAGACTCAAAGAGCAAAATCTCAAGAAGCTAAAACCAGATGTTGTGGCAAGTTAGGTTTCTCAGCAATTTTACCAGGATTTGTCTGTGGCCATGCTGTATTGCTGAGTGAGTGCTGGTTGACTATTTAATAAAGTTTCCCAGCTGGGGCTCACATCCAGTCACTGTGTGCCCCCCCTCTAGTTATATTGCTTTTCATGTGTTTGCATTTATATAATGCTCATCACTTCATTAAAACTCCTCCTTATCCCTGTCCCATCTTATCCTCCGATCGTCAGCCAGACACTTGAGGTAAGGAGAAATAGATATCATGACAATGTCATGAAAGAGAGCTGGATTCCACCTGAAGAACTGAATACAAGGCCCAACATTGTTACTAATTCTCTGTGTAGCCTTAGGCATGGAATTCCACTTCTTTCAGGTACTGTCTGCCCATCTGTAACTTAAGGGGTTTTGGCCAGACCTCTTACGTATAGTGTGCCTCCATTTTGAAAGCCATTTCATGTAAGTTTCTGTGTAACGCCTTCCTGCAATCTTATATGACTGGCACTTTTATTCCTATATTATAGATCAGAATACTGAGGCACAAAGAGATCAAGTGAACTCTCTAGGTTCAAAAAGCCATTGGTCTTGATTCTAAGCCCAGAACTTTGCCTGCTGCATTGAAGCTTGACTGCCTGTCATTGAGCGAGTGAAAGCTGTATTTAGAACACAGCCCTTGGTGCCCAGTCCAGTGCTCCTCTATGTCATGTCTGTGCTTTCAGAATCTTACTCATCCTCAGATCACATGCCCTTCCCTAAGGTGTCTGCACAGTGGTAATGTGATGATTATAGAAGAGAGTAATTAAGGAAAGAAGACATCCCTTTATTCAATTCCTGACCAGTGTAGAAGGAATCCTTATGGCCTTACCTTTTCTGAATATCAGCCTGGAGACACACCATGGACAGAGCTTCTACCTCTGTCCTTACTAAAATCCAGCGCTCTGAGTGATTTTTGCCACTGCTTTTTGTCTGTCTCTGTCCTCTCTGAGCTTCTTTTTTTCCCAGAACTTTAATGAATCATAATTGTTGGTGGCTGCTACATCTCTGTGAGCTATGCCTGATGTTCCTGCATATCTCATTGAGCTTCTTACTGAGACAGACCAGATTCCCTCTTATTCCCCTCCCATCCAAGCCTTAGCCTCTCATTGCCTATATCTCGAATGTCTCCTTCATTGCTGTGCCCCCAAAACATGAGAGAAAAATATCTTTAGCATCACATGGAATCCAATGTCAAAGTTTGTCAAGACTCCCTGAAGAGCATTCACCTTAATGTGATACACACTGAAGAGTGCTAAGTTCCATGAAAAGACAGGAGGCAGATGAGATGAAGCTGAGCCTACTAGATGCATGAAGAGCTTTCAGTGACTTTATCTGCGTGGAGGTGTCTATTCAGCTGGATGATACTGAGGGTCATGATTGGAAATAAGCATCTGTACTTTTTATAACTTCTCTCCCTCCACCTTTTCCTTCTTCACACTTGATTCATTTCCTTAGCATCTGAATGTCCTATTTCACATGAGCTATTCTTCTCTAAAATACAGTATAAATGCAGATGTCATCCTTTAGCCTGTTGAATACCAGATTTAGGAGCAGAGTCAAGAGAAGGCTTTGAGTGTTCCCTGAAATCACAGCTGAAAAAGACACCATATAAATGTGAGTCATTACCATTGTGGAGAGAGGAATTCGAGACCCTATTTAGCAATAGCAGCAGTTGTACACTCCATTTCCTTTTTCTTGCTAGGGAAATCTTTCATTGTCTCCCTGGCCCAGCAGATGGCTGCATCGTCTTGTTATCCCTCTTCCAATACACCTAGAGATAGGATGCAGTACGGACTCCTGAACATTTTTCTGTATTTTACTCCTCCTTCTTTTGGTTTCAGAATGCAGTGGCTCTTTTGGCCTGTTTTCTAAATGCATACCATCTGCTAAATGGCCATTTATAAAAATGCTTACCTGGGGCCAGAAAATGGATAAATAGTGGGAAGGTGCAATCTCAGAATTGGTATAAGCCTTATCGGCCCCAATTTGGGCCTCTCTGTGGGCAGGCGTTGCCATCTCTTGCACACTAGCATCAGCAGAGGGCCAGAAGAGCAAATGCATAGCCCAGGGGTAACAATGCATAGTCAGAATGATGCCATGTGCCCTCAAAGCCAAGTTTTCATAAGGCGGCGGAAGAGTGATGAGTGACGTTTTCTCTTCAGACCACTTGGAAACAATCTTTGCATACTTTGACCTAAATTTATGCCAGATACTGAGACCTCATGCCAACTGCTGTCCAAACTCCTATCAGATAATTAAAAAAAAAAAAACAAAAAACATTGAGATGAGTGAATCTACATGTATTACCTCTTAGTTTAATGCCATTGTTAAAAAGGTAGCCATCCCAAGTTCCCAAATGTCAAGTACTTTCCTCATGATGAGTGGATGCTGAGAACTGATTCTGAGTGCACATCTCAGATATCCAAATCCTGCCATGTAGGTAGCTGGATTCCCTAGTACCTGGTCCCCTCCACCTCTCCCTGTGGCTTCTATCTTGCCCTTTGCCAACTCCTCTTATCAGCACTGTAGAAATTAGAGGAGGCAGTCTTTGCTGTCACTCACTGGCAGGATATGGATACTCAAGCCAAAAATAATACTCCTCCAAGCAGTCATCCAGATGAGGGAATTAACCACATGGATGAAATGTCATGAAAACTATATGAAAGCCTTTGAGGATCATTTCCTTAAAATGGAATAAAGAGGACTAATGGAAGGAGAAAATTAAGACTAGGAATAAAGAGAGTAAAACCTGGGAAGCTGATGAAATATAGTATTTTTAAACTTAATGCAAGTCCAATTCTGAGTCCTCTTGTGGGAGGAAATGAAAGATTAATTAGCTAATGGCTACCATGCAGTTTACATAAGATTAGGAAGATCTATCCAAGTCTTATCTCTCACAGCTGAAAGACCTCTTCTGTTTTTTGACTTTCAGTTTTCCAGAATGAGACTATGACAACAAAAGTTCTGATCAGACCTGATAGTCTAAGATTCTAAAAGCCTCAAATTTATACAATGGAATTTCAGTATGTACATACACACTCCTCCCACACACATACAGGCAGAAGTTGCAGAGAAAATATCCCAGTTATTGACCATGTTGACCAAATAATTAGTTGTTCAGTGAAGTTTGAAAACAGATACCATGGCTGTATATTCATCTATGAGACTCACCCCATTCATCGTTAGCTCTGGCCACTTCACTTAGCCATTGGATTTCTCCTCTGCAAAAGGTGGAGCTCCTAGTACTGAGTCCCACCAAAAAATGAGCTTGCTCCTTGTACAGGCTGAATCCATAGTCTCCATCTAAGACACAAATAGGTTAGAACACGAATATTAACAATTTTGTTGGGACAGGCAGAGCACACTTGGATTTGTATTTAGACTCAGAATTAAATGAATCTTAATAATGTAGTACAAACACCTCATTCTGCTGATGAGCACACTGAGGCTTAAGAAGGTCAAGTGACTCATCTAATGATACATATTTAATTGGGTGAAGAGCTCAGACTGGGAACCCTCACATCAGGGAAAGGGGCAGGGAAAGGGAGAGAGAGAGTGAATACAAGGAAAAAACAGAAAGGTGAGTCATGGGAGAGATGTTAAGCTATATGTTTTCTTTTGCTGTGAGCTGTTGTAAAAGGTAAGCATCTCTTTGACAATAATTTGGTTTCCAGGCTATCTCTGGGGACCCATGTTTGGGACTAGAAACGATCTTTTTGGGCTCTGATGGAAGTCATTTTTTTTTTCCTTTCCTGTCTTAACAATTGCACATACTTATTTTATTGAGCCTCCCAAGGTTCCTCCTGAGGTTTCCTTTTGGAAACCAAGAATTAATCAAATTAAATGATATAACCCATAACTTTCTAGCAATGAAACAAAAAAACAACTTAGACTTATAGCATCTCTTTTGCTACATTGAAATCAGAAATCGAGCAATTCTACCTTTGGAGCTTGAAGTCCCCAAGCCATTTATCTTCCCACAGTTGGCAAACGTTCTCCTGTCCTGGTGAAAGTTTTTATTTATACCTCTGTGGGATTGGGAAATTATGCAGATTCAGGTGTGGGTACAGAGAAGTTAACAATTTTGACAGACTTGGCTTTGCTCAAATATGGATCCTTTCTTGGCTGGAGAAATCAGGAAGCATGACTTCAAAAGGCTGGCCTGTCACTGGGCAGAGATAAGCAAGGCACCTTTGGAAGGAAACTCCAGAAAACCATCTCCTCACTCCATAAAAGAACAAGTTATGAATACTTTTAAAATTGTAGCCTAGGCTTGAGCCAGTATAGCACTTAATCCAAGTTGACTGAATTCAAGTGGAAGTGATAAGGACAATACAAAAATTTTTAATGATTTATTTAGTGCCTAATATGTATAAGGCTTATGGCAATCCCAGGAAGAAATCAAAGATGAGTAACTCAATGCTTTTGCCTTCAAAGAAGCTACAATCCAGGAGGACCCCTATAATTTAGAGGAACAAAGCAGCAGCACTCCTCATGTTATAAAGCCAGCTGTAAGAGCCATCAGAAATCCATAGAGAAAGAGCAAGGGCTGTCCAAATGACTTGTGAGCCACCTCTGTGTTCTCAGCTGGAGAGGGCAGGTGGGATCTGGAAATACTCTCCATAGTTGTCACCATATGAGATGGGTCTTGAGTGATGCAAGATGCTTTTGGACAGTGGAGATAGTACAGGTGGTTATGGGAGATGGAGTAGGAAGCATGACCTAGCACAGGAGCAAACAAAGGTACATAGGCGGAAACATCCAAGAAATATTTGGGAAAGCATGCATAGTGCAGTTTTTTGTTTTTGTTTTTTTTGAGACAGTTTCACTCTGTCACCCAGGCTGGAATATAGTAGTGCAATCTCACCTCACTGCAACCTCCACCTCCCGGGCTCAAGCAGTTCTCTTCTTTCAGCCTCCCAAGTAACTGGGACTCCAGGTGCACACCCAGCTAATTTTTGTATTTTTAGTAGAGATGGGGGGTCTCACCATATTGGCCAGGCTGGTCTTGAACTCTTGACCTCAAGTTATCTATCTACCTCAGCCTCCCAAAGTGCTGAGATTACAGGTGTGAGCCACCATGATCAGCCCATAGTGCTGTTTTATTGGGGTTTGGATCTGTAGTTGGGGAACATTGCCAGATAAAATGAGGAAAGAATGTTGTGGTTAGGGACTAGAGGGTCTTCTTCCCATACTCTGAGGCTTATACTTAATCAAGTGAGCAGTAGCAAGGCACTTTTTATTTTATTTTATTTATTTTATTTTATATTAGAGACAATCTTCATTGCCCACTAAAACCTAGCTCACTAAAACCTTCAACTTCTGGACCGAAGGGATCCTCCCACCTCAGCCCCCGCCCCAAGTCGCTAGGACTACAGGTGTATGCCATCATACCCTGCTATTTTTTTTTTTTAATTTTTAATTTTGTAGAGACAGGGTCTCGCTCTGTTGCCCAGGCTGGTCTTGAACTCCTGGGCTCAAGTGATCTTCCCTCCTCCACCTCCCAAAGCATTGGGATTATAGCTGTGAGCTACCGTGCCTGGCCAGAAGCTACTTTTTAAACAAGTGAAAGTCATAAAAGTGACTAGATTATACTTTATCTTTCTTCCCTGACCACTCCTTTTCCCTAACCTCAATTGGGCAAACTTACCTCATGTCTGTACTCTTCATGCTGTGTTGTAATTATTCACTCAGTTATTTGAGTCGTACCCACCACCCTGTCCTTCCTCCTCCACCTTTCACCCCCAGATTATAACTAATCATGAAAGCATCATTATCTACAAAGATGCTCAAGCAAAAAATATATTTAAAAAGAGCCATCCTTGATTTCATCTCTTTTCTTCTCTAGCTAAAGTCAAAGGTGATTCTCGCGTGTTGCCTCCAGGCACTGAGAGGGTGGGAGTACATGAACAGAATCCCAGAAATCAGAGGGGAAACCCTGCTGGTGTCCAGAGTGATGAGGGGTTTAGGCAGCAGTTGCCAGTGCTGTGCAGAGCTAGACTTAGAGACTCACCAAGGAGAGAGTCAGAGGGAATGAACAAAGGAAGGTGGAAGAGATGACCTTGCCACCCACTTTAAACAGAGAGGCAGAGGAAGCAGGGACCAGGAACGATGCAGAGAAGGAATGCCATAAATGCTGGAGAATGAATTTAAGAAGAAAAGTGATCAGCAGTTGCCAAGTTCACAGAGAATGAAAACAAATGAAAATATGCATGAACATATTGTTGACCCTGAAGACAACAGAAATGTTAAACATTATGTATTTGCAGTCTCATATGTTTGGAGCCTTGGGGCTATATGCCTAGGCTGGATAACAAGGAGTTAATGAATAATGATGAGAGAATGGGGGCTTCAGATGCAGAAAATGAAAACGTTGCTGTGGTTCCAGCAGTGCCTCAGCTTCTAAGAAGACTGTTTGTGAAGTCAGCCATTGATGAGAAGTGATACTTCCATTCTCAATAGGCCTTAAGTCAAAGCTTCTCCAATTCTGGGAGCAGAAACACAATGTCCCTTATGCTATGTCATCCCACATGACATAGTATAAGGCCAAAAAGGCCATGTGGAGAAAAGGTAAAGGTTATAGTATTTGAAAAGAGGGAAGAGATTTCAGGTCAGCTCCCCCTTCCCTGCCTCACAGACACACAGGCACGTAACTTTTGATCATCATCATGACTATTTGAAAATTCCTTTCTGTGGTACCTTGGGTGTTTTCTGTGTCTCTGTGAATACATGGAAGAATGAACAAGTTATCACAAGTTCTAATAAATGGGTCTGTTACTGAACACTTGCTATGTACAAAAGATTATAGATGAAAGCCTGTCAGTCTTACAGAGCTTTTTACTAGTTTGTGGAATAAAATATATATGCTGGTGCATAAAAAGCTTGTGCTCCTAAAAATGATTGAGAGGTCTTTGGTCACCCAACATATAGCATAGTGCCAGGGACAATTAGGGAGATCAGAAGGAAAGAAAAAGCAGGAAAGAGACTAAGTTAGCATTCGTAAAACAACCAGAAAATAAATGCAGACCAAGTTTAATTCATGCTAACTCACTGGCCAACAGTGGGAGCTGTGGGGACCCAGGATCAGAAAGGATAACAGTGGAAGACAAAGTCTGTGGCCAAAGCTCGGAGTGTAGGTGCATGGTGACTGCTACAGCAGCAGGAGTGAAGATATGTGGGGGATACAGGAAGGCACTTGACTAAATGGAAGTTAGCAGTTGAATGGGGATGGATTTTTTTTTTTTTGAGACAGAGTTTTGCTCTTGCTGCCCAAGCTGGAGTGCAATGGCACCATCTCAGCTCACCACAACTTCCACCTCCCAGGTTCAAGCAATTCTCCTGCCTCAGCCTCCCAAGTAGCTGGGACTACAGGCGCACACCACACGCCCAGCTAATATTTGTATTTTTAGTAGAGACGGGGTTTCATCACGTTGACTAGGATGGTCTCAATCTCTTGACCTCATGATCCGCCTGCCTCAGCCTCCCAAAGTGCTGGGATTATAGGCGTTAGCCACCGTGCCTGGCCCGGGATGGATTTTTAAGAGGCACAGCTGCTGTGAAGAGGGTATTGAACTGCCTCCCAGAGGAAGGGAAGATACAGTGATGTTCAGGGGTGCTGAGTGTGAAATGTTTTGAGCTTGGTGCTAGGTGCTGAGTGGAATGATGAAGTACCTGGAAACTGTCCTCAAAGACCTTACACAACCAGCAGGAGACAAGAGATGGATATAGACATATACCCAAAGCAATTAGCGAGAATAATGGGCGTATATGCACTTAATGACTGGAAATAAAAACCCACTCTACAATAAAAGAAACCCATAAAATAACTATCAGTTAAATAAGCCGCATGTTGTAAAAGCAAGTTGATATTGGTATTTGTCCTGTTACGAGAAAGATTCAGAACCAGCTGGATAACAAGAAGGAGGCATTAAGAGGGGTCAACAGAGTACAGCAGGTGGTCCCAAGAGCTGCTTCTGCTGTGGTTTCCACACTCTTCAGTGCAGGAGCTGGGGAGAAAGGTGGGGAGTGAGTCAATAAGAAGATGGGGCTAACCTTGTTGATGGAGGATCTGAGGACCCAGAGATAAAAAGCTTTCCCTGAGGCTATATCACAGTTGTCCCATACATCCGAACAGGGTGTTAGGCCTTTCAAAGTGCATTTCCTTACTTTCATTTGATCTTCAAAATCCAGTGGGGTCTGCAGATAGATGTTACTTTTCCACTTGACAGAGAAGGAAATCAAAACCCAAAGTAACCAAGCCATTTTTGTTCAGAAAAAGTGCTAGATCTCAGGTTTCCTGGAATTTTCCCGACCCCATCCCCCCACCAGTTTTCCCACGATATTTCTTAAGCATTTGACCAGGCCAGTAGTGCAGCATAGCTTCCATGTTATCCCTGAAGAACCCTTGCCAGTGGGTTAAATAGAGGAGCCCAGAATAAGGCACCAATTAATAGGTAATTTGGTCTTTGCTAAAAATAGTGTTTTTTACATATAAAGGGAGCGCTTTAGAACCAGGGTTAACCAAGCCCAGGGTCTGATGCCAATTCTGTGTGCAAAGCCTTCAGCTTACTTGGGGAAAGAGAACTTGAATGGAGCATGAATGTCCCAAAAATCACAAGGAAGACATAAATGGTGCACAAAAATATTCTTGTTTGCTAAATTACAAAGCACTAAAACTAACATTTAAATCTTTGATTTTAAAATTACAGTTTAAGGGACTTTACCCACCTACTAGTAAACATACAAAAATTTGCACTTTAAAAATGCTATACAATGACCGGGCACAGTGGCTCACACCTGTAATCTCAGCACTTTGGAAGACAGAAGCAGGCAGATTGCCTGGGCCCAGGAGTTCAAAACCAGCCTGGGTAACATAGGGAGACCCCCATCTCTATAAAAACATGCAAAAATTAGCCAGGTGTGGTGGTGCGTGCCTATAGCCCCAGTTACTTGGGAGGCTGGTGTGGGAGGACTCCTTGAGCCCAGGAGTTCAAGGCTGCAGGAAACCACAGTGGTACCACTGCATGACACTGCACTCCAGCCTGGGCAACAGAGCAAGAAACCATTTAAAAAGAAAAGTGATACACACTAAAATAAAACCAGAATGGAGCCAGCCATTAAGAGAGCCATGAGTTTGGGCTTACACCTCAACAGTTTGGGAAGTTGTTAGCGTGGATACCTCATCTCAGTTTGAATGTCCACGAGGAACTGGGGTGTAGGCTGAAGAAACTATGGTTCAAAGCCTGTCTGTCATGTCTTGTATTGCAAGTAAGACCAATAGGCAAAAAAGATTTCCCTTACAGGATATGCTTCTTTGTGCTGTTATATTTTTACTTTATTCTAATCACAGTTTAAAAATTATTTAGCACCTAATATTTGTAAAACATAGTCCTGGGCAAAGTGGTAGCTATAATATGTAAGGGACATCTTGTCATTCTTTAGTAGGTGTGTCATAGTCCTACAAGTCTGTAGGACTTAACCTTTTTAGTGCTAAATACTGTTTTTTTATTTGAGGTCCCAATGACAAGGACAATAAAAATAGATTCCCATCTATAAGCCTATAGCGTGGGATTATTTGAAAAATGGTTTTATTACCTAAAAAATACCCTGTTAATAAAATTTGAAAAATTCAGGAAACAATAAAATCACCTACAAGCCCACTGCCCAGAAATAGCCACCATCATGATGTAAACACACAGGTCCCCAGCTGATGATGAGCACGCACCTTGCTTCCTCTTCCAATCTACCCTTTCTCCAGCCTAACCTAGGAAGATCAACTCACGCTCCCCGCCGAGCCACACTCCATCCTTTGTCTCCTCTTTCCCCACCACCATTATGGTTGCCAGGTCTTTTCAGTTTTCTCATGTTTTCCCAGATTTGATCACGATAACTGTTCCTTTTACATACTGTGTCATTACCCAAACAGGGGAATCTATTTTACAAATAAATGCAGGATGAATTGAGCATGAAAACCATACAGATTTCTAGATTGTCCTATTTAAAATCTCCATCAGATTTCAAGTGCCAGGATATCAACTGAGAAAGAGAAAAATTAGGGCTGAAGACAATTGCCAAACATTTTCCTTGAGTGTCACTGAGTGTTGAGTGTTTCTTCTTAGAGCAGTGTAAGACAAGGGGAAAGGCAATAAATTTTTCAAAGTTTGAAATTCCAACTCATCTCAGCGATGTAAAATGTAATCAGCTGGTTTCTGTTACAAATACCATTCCCACTTCGCACACACACAACATAGGCAGGCAGGCAGGCAGACAGACAGACAGACAGACACACACACACATGCACACAGAGCACTTAGAACAAATCAAGTTATGGCTACTCGCAATGGCCAGTGTTGCCATCACTCATACTGAGAGCATTTAGAGAGAAGGCACTTGCTATTAATTTTAGGCTTATAACAGAACTACCTTATGCTTGCTGATTATATAAATAGGCTAGTATATCTGTGGAAATTCCTAAGAAAATTTTAAAGCTAATAGTTTTCCATTTTAAAAAGCAGCTCTCCTGTTTGTTTTTTCTTCTATTGCTCCTTAACCAGTAAGTCCACGTCTATATACGCCCCCAGTTGGAATTCTGCACAAGGGATCAGGCAAAGGAGAAAACAAAATCTTCCAGGAAACTTTTTTTTTTTCTTTTGAGACGGAGTCTCATTCTGTCGCCAGGCTTGAGTGCAGTGGCGCAATCTCGGCTCACTGCAACCTCCGCCTCCTGGGTTCAAGCGATTCTTCTGCCTTAGCCTCCCGAGTAGCTGGGACTACAGGCACGTGCCACCATGCCCAGCTAATTTTTGTATTGTTAGTAGAGATGGGGTTTCACCATGTTGGCCAGGATCTCTTGACCTCGTGATCCACCCACCTCGGCCTCCCAAAGTGCTGGGATTACAGGTGTCAGCCACGTGCCTGGCCCAGGAGACTTCTTAAATCTCCATTGGTAATGCAACATCACAGAGGGTTTGCTCACATTGCTGAAATCGCTTTTCTCTTTCACTCTTCCCACATTATTTTTGAATTTCAACTGTGATAGAGGTAAGTCTATCGCAATATCTGTCTTAGGGAGGAGAATCCTGTTTCTGAATGTCTTTCCTGATGATGAAGGCTTTAATAGTAGCTCCCTCAAGTGAGTCCCCAGGTTTATTCAAACCTATAGTGTCCACCTATAGTGTCCCTGGGACACCAGAAACATTTCATTCTCATGAGCTTACATTCCATCATGCCAGGGTTGCAACTTCTTGGTCCAGAGCAATGACGCTGTGCTTCATTTTTCATTTCGGTGATCCTTTGGGCAATAATCAAACAAAGCTCGATTGCATCTGTCTCTCCTTACTGCTCTAACTAAATAAATATATTAATTATTGGAACAGAAAAAGAAGAATGGAATATTTTTTCATGGAACACCTATGAAGGCAGCCATAAGTAAATGAATAATTGATGTCAGATGCAGAAATATCAATTCCTATTACATTAAGTCTAAAACTATCTGGCCTGAAAGACCCTTCACTATCCACTGGTCTCACCTTGTCTCTTGATCATTTTCAGGTATTCTCTCACTATGAGTCCTGCTAAATCTCCTCCTTAGCCTATAGAAAATATCATAATGAGCCCCTTAACTGAGTGTGCAGTCACCACATGGCTTCTTCATGTAGAACTTCCTCTACTTTTCCATCTGGCTTGTAAATCTCACCTACAAATTTTCTTAACCATTCTGGCATCTCCTGATTCCCTCATATAACTAATATTTTCACTTTCATTTCAGTGCTTATTTTTATATGGCCTTGTATTGTTTACCTTTGTCTTGGGTGTGGATGTCTTATTCACCCAAATCAAATCTGAGTTGTAGGAGAATTGCAGTCATGTCATACTCTTTCCATAGCTTATACAGTCTTTAGGATGGTGCTGAGCACAGATATTACTGGCCAAATGACTGTGTTGATCCTTACAGACCACCATCATTTCCTGACTCATGCTTTTAGTAGAGACGGGGTTTTGCCATGTTAGCCAGGATGGTCTTGATCTTATGACCTCCCGATCTGCCCACCTTGGCCTCCCAAAGTGCTAAGATTACAGATGTGAGCCACCGCACCCAGCTCATATTCGACAGTTTATCACTCAACTTAGTAGAGCAAAGAAAGGCCAGGAGTTAAAGAGTCAGATCTAGATTTGGACACTAAATATCCCACTTGCTTACAGTGCAACCTCAGGTAACTTAAGCTTTTAGATCTCCCTTTCCTCCTCCAAAAAATGAAACTATTAATACCGACCACAGAGTTTTATGAGAGCCAAAGAAGAGTAAAATACACAGGAGTATCCAGCACACCGCTTACCATATAGTTGTCAATAATGTTCATTTCCTTTCACTTCCACTTTGGATAATATATTCAAACAGAAAATACAGAACAACACATTGCTATAGAAGTCTTCTTTAAACAGCAGGCTTTCCTGCCCAATTACACTCTAACTGGCATAAGGTTAAATCCAGCTCCAAACACACTATCACACAGGGAAAGGCAGAAATTAGCTGGACCACAGTTGTAGTTCATGATGAAGATATGGAGTCAGGATTATACCATTATGGTGGAAAAGTAACCCAATACACATTTCACCCAGAGATAATGGAAAGTTCACTGAGGAGGCATTATCTGTAGAACTTGGGAGTTCTCTGGAAAGGGCAGTCATCGCTATCTCTTGGCATCGGGACTGTCATGGCGAGAATATGTATGACTATTCAGTAGTACCTGTTTTGCAGACCAATGTATCTGCTTACCCCAACCATAAAAATGCAGTGATAAGAAAAATGATGAAATGTGTATTCATACTCTATTGTTGTTGTAACAAACCACAAATTTAGCATCTTAAAACAACGCAAATGTGTTAGTTTACCATTTCTGTATGTCAGAAGTCAAGAGGGCACAGGTGGGTTCTCTGTTAAGGTGTTACGGGGCTGAAGTCAGGTGAGGTCAGGGTTGTGTTCCTCACTAGGGGCTCTGGAGAAGAACCCACCTCAGAGGTCGATCTAATTGCTGACCCACTTAGTTTCCTGTGGTTTTAGGTCTGAGATCTTTTGCTGGCCTTTGCTTCTAGGGGCCACCCACATTACTTGTAATTCTTTCCATGTAACTCATCCAGCAGAAGAGTCAAATCTCTGTGAATCTTGGATACTCCTCCCTCACTGCACCCAGCCCCTGGGAATTTCTTGCTCTTCTCTGAATACAAGTACCACATTCCCCCACACCTTCTGGCTTTTGCACATGCTCTATCTCTCTCTCAGAATACTTTGCAGAGAAGAAGATACTAGCATTTTGCCTCATGACTGAGTACCTGTGTATATTTCTCTTTGTGATCTGGTAGATGGAGGTCTACCTTGTGGATAAGTTTGAAAATGAAGTGAAAAAAACATCAATTCTAGAACTGAAAATTGCCCAGCAGGATGGTAAAAAAGGACAGTTCATTTTTAGACTGGCATGTGGAACGCTCCATGAAGGAGGTGGTACCATACCTGGTCCTAAGTAATTGGTTGAATTTAGGTACACAGGGAATAAAGAAGAACCATTGAAGGAAAATGTGAATATATATGTATAGTGTTCTTTGAGGAAATATTGCATTTATTCATTCATCATACACACACACACACACACACACACACACACACAGTTCTAGGAATACAAGAATGAACAAGATAGATAAAAGATAGGTCTCCAATACTCGTGGAGTTTATAGTCTATTAGCAGGTGTGCAAGAAGAAGAAAAAGCAAATGTAATAATTAAATGATTCAGTGTGATAAGTTTTGGGAAAGAGAAGCTGGATAGTGGGCACGATCTGCTATACTTTAGTAGTAAATTTATCCATGTGGACGACCTGGGGGAAAGCCAGCTAAGTAAGGCGTGGCCTTATCAGAGAGTCTGGACTGCTAAGTGGTAGGTGTTGATAGGGCGCTACCAGCAAGAGGAAACCACTAGGAGCAAAGGAATGGCGGAGTTATCACTGTGTCTTATGCAGATTATATGGCCTACTGTTACTTACCTTGATGATTTAAGTAGTTCCTGACTGTCTTCCAATTTTGATGTATGTCTGAATGGCTTCATAAATTCTTTCTTCCCAAGTAGGCAACAGTGAGTTTTTCTTGAATCCCTGCCTGAATGATTGAGTTTCAATGACTTTCTCCTTGAGGGTGCACTGGTGAGACACACCAGCAACCAAAACCTGTTTGTTATCTAGGAATAGCCTGCATACTAGGAGGAGGTGGCTTGGAACATGTGTAAAATCAAAACATTTCTCACTCTTAATTTCTTTTCACAGTTCAGAATCTGTGTTCTATTCCATGTGAAAAGTAAAATAACTCCCTTGCTCAGATTTCTTGCTGACATTTCTTTTTGGTGGGAGTCGGGTGGGGGTTCACTCTGAATGCTTTACTATACCTCCTGCTACAGCTCTGTGGCATTTTCATAAAATATCAACCACCAAAATTCTAGTAATCACAAAAACATGTGCATTCTCCTCATATCCACTGAAATTCTTTCTCTCATTAAAAAATAGAAGTCTCAGAAATGTAATTAGAAAGCTAAACTCGATATCTTTACATTCTTTTGGTTTCAAAGGGGAAAAAGCTGCAGGTTTTCTAATTTCCCTTCAGTTCAATGCTACTCCTGAATGGGGAAAATGATACAAAATGTCTGAAGAATTGAGACTCTGACACAAGGGGATGATTTGTATTTCCTTGTTATTAAAAAAGAAGAAGAAAAAACCCTCAGTTATGTCTAATCTTTAGGAACGCAGTGCCCCATCCAACCCACGAACTGTTGGCAGGATCATAACTCTACACAGAATGTTCTTTTAAGCTTTCCCCTCTTCCCAAGCCTGTCCTATGAAGTTATAAATCTCAGCATTTAGAGACGTTCTTAGGCAAATAAAGGAAGGACTTTAGGTTGGGCCCTTTGGCGTCGATTCTGCGTAGGGCATGCTAGAGGAACAGCCCCAAGAAAAGCAGGCGTATTTGCATGGCCAGGTTCTTGGTTTTACTTTATTTGTGAAACCCCATTTGTTCCTCCCACACCAAGTACCTACTTTGGGAAGCTATGATTTAATAGCTGTGTACCTAGAGGAAGTTTTAGCCATCCCCTCACAACATCCTCCTGATTTCTTGGAAAATGAAATGACTAAAGATCAGACTGTACTGCTTCTTGGCCTGCCTTCTCTTCTGTTTATAGCTGCCTCTTGATTCCACCTATGCAACATTCCCTTTAGACTTTGTTGCAGCAGGCAGAGCAGTGTGGCCTCAGGTATAGCTGCACCTGGAAAAATCTAAATAATGTCCACTTGAGGTCACACAGGCAAGCAGATGTCCTGAATCTATTGCTGCCCTTGAGTCAAAGAATCCTAAGTCTCCATGTCTGGTTATTTTGCCTGCTCCATGATAGTGACGTAGTTTTCAAAATACATTCATGTGCATTCTCTCCTCTGACCATCATAGCCCCATGAGCCGAGCAGTCATATAACTTCCCCAGGGAGCACATCCAGTGGTTTTGCTCAGGGACTTAAGCTAAAAAGTGATGGACACCCACTGACAGGACAGTGAGTTATCACTGGAAGGAAATGGGAAAAGAAAGAGACTGACCAAAGAAATCCAGCCAGGCAGCCTTGGGCAAGTGACTTAACCCCTGCCTGTTTTCACAAATCCAAAATAGGGATAACAGTAGTTAGCACCTCACAGGGTATGTCTGCTTATACAGTTATAGCATAACGCCTGACTCATAGGAAATACACCATAAATGTTAGTGGTTATTAATGATTATCATTAATGATGTATTCAGCACCTATAGTATACCAACCTTTATTTCATATTTCATATTTTGTTTACAATTATTCTAGTTGTTTTTCAATAGTAGAATACATCACTGTTGGTATAATTACAAAAGCATGGGTTTAGTTTTTTTGTTTTGTTTCACTTTTTTGAGATGGAGTTTCACTCTTGTTGCCCAGGCTGGAGTGCAATGGTAACATCTCGGCTCACTGCTACCTCCACCTCCTGGGTTTAAGCAATTCTCCTGCCTCAGCTCCCCAAGCAGCTGGGATTACAGGCATGAGCCACCACACCTAGCTAATTTTGTATTTTTAGGAGAGACAGGGTTTCACCATGTTGGTCAGTCTGGGCTCGAACTCCTGACCTCAGGTGATCCACCTGCCTAGGCCTCCCAAAGTGCTGGGATTACAGATGTGAGCCACTGTGCCCAGCTGGGCTTGTTTTTAAACAAATGTGTAGTAAGCATCTACCTATTTTGTGTCAGGGAATCTAATACACAGAGACCCAAACGATGTAATTGCTGCCCTCTGGAGACTGCCATTCCAAGTGAAGGAGATGCTCTTGGAGACAGAGAAGGGCATGATGTCTTTGGTGCTGAGACAGTGTGGGGCCATTGGGGGCAGATGGATAGAGTCGTCAATGCTTCCTGGAGGGCTAGAAAAGGCAGCATTTCATTAAGTTTTGAGGGCCCAATGGATAAGACAGAGAAAAAGAACAGATAAAGGCCGAGCAGCAGTGAGAATAAAGACAGGAGCTCTGAGGCAGGCAGCCCTGGAAGAGGCAGGAAAATGCTGGTAGGGCTGCCTCATGGGGCATGATGTGCAGGGATGGCCACAGTAAGTGCAGAGGCAGGCAGAGGAGGGGTGGCTGTGCCACACAGAGGACTCGGTACTGTTAAGACTGTAATTTGGGCACTTTGGTAGGCTGAGGTGGGCAGATCACAAGGTCAAGA
>CAUYQU010101796.1:0-19101 GCA_963574635.1 Cheracebus regulus | reverse complement strand
ATGATAAAAAATGTCTATCAAAGAGACATAAAAATATAGGAGAGGGACAGCGGCAGGTGGGGAGTTGGGGAGAGATAGCATGGGGAGAAAAGCCAGATATAGGTGATGGGGAGGAAGGCAGCAAATCACACTGCCATGTGTGTACCTATGCAACAATCTTGCATGTTCTTCACATGTATCCCAAAAACCTAAAATGCAATTTTAAAAAAAGTATTCTTAGAAAAAAAATATACATATATATATATATATATATATATATATATATGCACCTAACAAGAGAGACTTAAAATACATAAAGCAAAAATTAAAGGAAAAGTAGACAATAAAACAATAATAGTTGCTGGGCATGGAAATAACTAATTTTCAGTAATGTAGAGAAAAACTAGGCAGAATATCAACAAAGAAAAAGAAAATTTAAACAATAAACAACAATATGTCAACTTGACCTAAGAAATATTTAGAAAATACATGTTCTAGAATAGCAGAACACAAATTTTTTACAAACACACATGAACTATTCTCCGATAAGATCAACACATTAGGCCATGTAATACGTTTGCATAAATTGGAGAGGATTGAAATTATGCAAGGTATGTATTCCCACTACAATAGAATGAGATAAAAATATTAATACACGTTAAACTTTGAGAAAATAACAAATATGTATGAATTAACAAATACAATACTAGATCACCATTGAGTCAAACAAAAAATTATAAGAAAATACTGAAGATATTTTGATATGATTAAAATAAAAAATACAACATATCAAAATGTATACAATGCAGCAAAAGGCATGCTTAGGGGAACATTTATAGTTGTAAGTGCCTACATCAAAATTTAAAATAATTTCTAATCAAAAGCCCTGCTTTCTACCTTAAAGAAATAACATATTAATTTCAAAGCCAATAGAAGGCAGGCAAATAATATATCCAGAGCAGAAATAAATGAAGTAGACAATAGAAAAATGGAGAAAAGTCAGTGTATCAAGACATTAGTTCTTTGAAATAATTAACAAAATTGGTAACTGTTACCTAGAGTGATCAAGAAGAAAAAAATTAGAAAGACCACATTATTAAAGCAAAGATTGAAATAAAAGCCATTACTTGTAACAATACAGAATAAAAAAAAGGGTTGTAAAAGAATGCTCAGAGTGATAGAATGCCAACAAATTAGATAACCTAGGTCAAATGGAGAAATTCCTATAAAGGAGCAAACTACCAAAAGCGACTCAAGAAGAAATAGAAAATTGGAATAGACCATCAACAAGTAAAAGTTATAATTAATGATCAGAAAAATACTCAAAATAAAAGCCCAGATCCAGATGGCTTTGCTGGTAAAATCTACCACACGTTTTTGAAAAATTAACACCAATCTTTCACAAACTATTTCAAAAGAAAGAAGCTGAGAGAATACTTTTCACTTCACTTTATATAAAGCCAGTGGTACCCTTATACAAAAACTCACTCACACAAGGAGAAACTGATGATCTGTATAGTCCTGTATCTATTAAATAAACTGAATCAACAGTTAATAGTATTCTAAAACAGAAAGTGCCAGTCTAGATGGATTAATTGGTTAATTTAGGCACATAATTTAAGAAAGAAATGAGACCCATTTTCTACAATCTTCGCATGAAAATAGAAGCAGAGGGAATACTTTCAAAGTCATTCCACAATGCCAACATTACACCAATACAAACATGAGACAAAGAAATTTCAAGAAAGATAAAACTATAAATTGATATTTCCCTTGATATATTCATGAATATCAAACAAAATATTACCAAATTGAATCCAACAATTTATAAAAATAATTACATCATATTTGATAGCTTATTTAAGAACACTCACATATAATCCTTGCTATTTAGACTCAACAGTGAGTTAGATGCATGTGAAGACAGAATTAGGAAATGGGATGCTGTAGGGAATCGTCATGTGTTTTATTGCCTGGAAACAAAATATGCGTGGTGTGATGGACACTGGAGTTTCTCTCTGTTTTCCCTTTGAGGACAAATTAATCCAAGCGCTGGGAATGTGCTCAGAAGATAGACTGCAGCTGTCATCCTTCCAGGGATTGCCTCATCAGAGACTCAAAGTCTTCCTCGGATGACTCACCTGCAATGACTGAGAGGACTTATGAAGCTCTGAGCATCCTGACTCAATTCAGGAAAACCGAAGGCTCCCTTAAGCTCCAAACTCCTCACTCTCTTTGGCCAGTGCTGTTGTCAGGACGGAATCACAGGTCAGTTTCCCTCTCTGGCTACACCTGCTCTTTTCATCCCTTCTGCATCCCAAAGGCACTGTCATTAAAATGTCTTACTTCCTAACCTCTGCCTTAGAGTGTGCTTTCTAGAAAAGCCAATCCGTGACAAGAGTTGTGATTAAGAGAAAACAAGTTATTTTGGTTTTGGAGATGTCTATTGGGTAGGTAAGAATAATAACAGCCTGGAGATAGAAAGGAAATTGTGCCTGCAATATTTGGTTCATCTTAGGTAGAAAATGAAGGAATGAGAATGAGTGAGATAAAAAGACAGTACAAACAGCTGAATAAAAGAAGGTAGTTAAAATAGGAATCTTGGAAATATGAGCATTTAAAATAGAGGAAGAGAATGAGCTCTCCCAAAGAACAAGGATGAGCACTGGAGGACAGCTTCAAGATATTCCAAAAAAGCAAAGGAAGAGAAAGACCAAAGTTGCTGTAAGCAGTGTCTCATTCATTCATTCAATCATATTAACAACACTTAGCACTCAGTACCTCCTGAACACTTCAAGGAGATATAAAATCAAATAATACATAGAAACTATTTTAATGTATTTACAATCTTATTGGAGTCTAGTTAAGATAACTCAATAGAGGGATACACTGGGGGACTGGGATAAGAAAAACTAACATTTTATAATTAAACTGAGGCATTCATGAGAAGCTCTCTAAATTTTTTACGAAGCAAATTTTGAAGCAGGAGATTTCAAGATACAATTGTGAAAAGTGTCAGTGGCAGGATCTCTAGGTAGACACTACCCACATACAAATATTATAATGTTGAAGAGGGGAAGTGAAAAGGAGGAAGAGGAACTATGGCCTGCCAGTCAGAAAAGGCTAACGAGCTAATTTAGTGAAATTGTGGACTGGCACAGTAAAATTTTTCCTGGAGTTCCAGGCGCTGGCCTGGCAATTGTTTTCTTCAGACAATATCAACCATATCATTTACATAATTCAGATTAGTCAAAATCACATAGGTCTCATATTCTTGCTTCTGTAAAATTATTTTAGGAAATCACCTAACTAATTAAGAAAGTGGAAGATGAAATTAGAAGCATAATAGTTGAGGCCAATTTGACCACAGCCATTATTTGAATTTTTACATTGATGACATTTTCAAGAAATGGCAATAGTCTCTACGGTAAAACTTTAACATTTTAATTTTCCAAAACTACTGGCTATATTTCATAAAAGAAAATGTAATTTGTTCATCCATTTAGAATACATCCTAATATTTTTTATCAGTTTTAGGAGGTATGAGATATAAATTCTGATTAATGGCTATTCATTTGATTCTACCTAATAATAAATGCTAAGTGCATTTATTTTCTAGTGTCATACTAATTTTAGTACTACTAAAATATTTTACTCTAAAATGTTAGGAATAAATGGATGAGTTCCCCATAGCATTCTGAAAGTATATGTTGTGAGTGAAAGCATAAATCTCTTGCCAAAAAGAAGCTCCTAATGGCAATTTTAACCTTTCCTTTGTTCACCACGTCGGATGAATGTATTATCTTTTTTCATCCTGGTAGTCATAATGTTATTATAAATGTGTCATTTACTCTAAACATATAAATTAATATATTTTAAAAGTACTTGTTAATACAATTTATTCAGACAGTCGGTTTTTAAGGTATAATTCTAGTGGAACATGAGATTTGGAAAATAAGCTAAACTCTACATAACGGAAGATTCGTTATCCTTTCCTAAAATCTCCCAAATGTGGTCACTTAAATTAAGCTTAAAACCCACTAATTACAAGAATTCACTACTTCCTTATCATAATAAATATTATATTGTGGCACCTTCTGCAGCATATGAATATGGGTATTATATGGAAGAAATTACATAATTTAGATGTCCTTTTGTGGCTTTCATATGCTAACCATTTGGAATACGTATGGGCTTCTTGGACCACATCTTTCTGGTTGATTGTTTCTATATTTAATGATATTTACTGTTGCAAAATGAACATCGGAAGCTGATCTTCTTTTTACACCTCTGCAATTACCTTCTGATTTTGATGAGAATATTCAAAAAATATTTGATCTTTTTAAGGGAATTACCAGGTGGTGTTTTCTGAATCTTTGCCTAGAACATACAGATTTTTCTCATGGTAAAATATCAGATTTTGTATTTATTATTTTTCCATCTAATTACTGAAATTGTTCCACTATATCATTTGTAATAAGGACCCCATTTTATTTAAAACTGAGCTGTGTTCCCTGGAATATTTCTGACACATCTTGGTCTGGGAGATTTGGGAATATGGATTGAAGTGTTCAGCCTTCACGAGTGACAAAAGCTTATGAGGAAAAGTTAATACAAATGGCAAGGGGTAGGATTTAGATGAACTCATGTATTTAAAAGCCAAAGGAAAACAGAACAAGACATTTCTGAACACTGTATTAAATACTTGAGATGTATTCATGCCTACATCACAGTGAGGTGTTTACAAACCAGGTGAAAATTAAAAGAATGTGGGACTCTAATTCTCACAGCCTTTGTTGCCACAAGAATTTGTTTTCAATGACCTTATCTGCTTAGTTGACCCACTTGCCTAGAGCCTATAACAGGGCTGGTGAATGCTAAATAAACATGTGTTAAATATGTGGATAAATAGTCGAATTAATTCGTTTTTGAGTGATTACTTGTAGGATTTGGATAAGATGAAGGTACCTTCCAGGATCATTCAGTCCTGTGATGTGAACCTCAGGGGACAGCAGGAGCAGTGTGACACCAGCTCCCTGCAGCAGGGTTCTCGCCAACACTGCAGTCAGTGCCATCCCGGGACTCGAGAAGCCTCACTGCCCATTTCAGTGTTGATACTAAGGGAGGGGAGCATCACACACTGGGGTCTGTCGGGGGGAAATAGGGGAGGGACAGTGGGGGGCGGGGAGTTGGGGAGGGATAGTATGGGGAGAAATGCCAGATATAGGTGATGGGGAGGAAGGCAGCAAATCACACTGCCATGTGTGTACCTATGCAACAATCTTGCATGTTCTTCCCATGTACCCCCAAACCTAAAATACAATAAAAAGTAATTAAAAAAAAAAAAGAAGTAGCAAACCACTAATGGAATCAGGAGAGGAAGCAAAGCGGCTGATGCAATGCAGCAGTGAAGAAATAGTTCAAGAGATGTCTCAGAATTTCCAGAATTAGGGAATGTGGTGATAGAGCTAGCGGTCTTGCGAGAGAAAGCCCAGTTTTACCTTATGATTACCCTGCTTTTAATACCAAAATGCAGTTTTAGCATTTAGAACGCAGAGATAGAAAAATAATAAACAGGCAAAACCTGATCTACACATTATATTTTAGGATTGTTATTGTTGTACTAGTATTTTTTCCTTTGACTCAGATCATTCTATGTGAGTAAAAACTAAATAATGATGCAATTAAATAATTTATGGTAAGCTTTCCCTGTTTTTCTTAAAAATAATGAACTGCACAGAGAGCATTTTTATGTATTAACTAACTTCATACAACGATAATTACTTTTATTGAGAATAATGCTTCAAAATTCCAGACTACTCTGTTTTCCTCTGATCGCTTACTCTCAAGTTACTACACTTTATTATTTTTAGCTTTTCCTGACAATTTTTTTCTCACTTTCAAAATGAGCTTTATTGAGCAATCATTTTGAGTGTGAGGCACACAATTTGGTGGATGTGTTTTGATGAATGCAGATAATGATATAATTACATTCCATTCAATATCCAGAAGCTGTCCATCACCACAAATAGCACCCTTAGGCTCCTTTGCAGTCAACCTATCCCTCAGCCTTCAGCCGTAAGCAGCCACAGCTCTTCATTCTCTCATTCTGCAGTCTGCTTTCTGTTCTAGAGTCTCATATACATGAAGTTATACATTATAGACTCTTTTCTGCCCAGCTGTAGATTTTTCATAGATGCCCTTGATGAGAATGAAGCAAATTATAATGATTGACTTTCAATGCTAAATCTCCCTTGAATTCCTGCTATGGAACCAATTAGTTTTAATGTTTTATCGTTTTATATTTTGCAGTATTCTATTTCCTAAATTTTAAGAGATGTTCTGAAAATATGTTCATGAGGGATATTGCTCTATAGTTTTCTTATCTTGCATTTTCTTCTTCTGACTTTAGGATGAGCGTAATGCTTGCCTCATCTATTGAGCTAGAAATTCTTTCTTTCTATGTTCTTGAATCATGTATATAGTATTGGTATTTTATTTTCTGCTCCTATTTCATTGTAGAAGGACATTTGTATGTCCTTCCAAATCGGCCACACAGAAGTCAGGCAGATATCACTGGTATCTTCCTGTCCTCTGTGTGCCCCATATCAAACTATCACCCTGCTGTTTGCATTTTACCTCTCATCTATACATGAGGTGGTCCTCTTTGCTCCATAAACTCCCTCCAAAGCACAAGTTATTCCTTCCGGGAGTAATGCAATGGCATCCCATTCTGCTCCTCATACACACTCAAAAAACACAAGAATCACTAAAAATATAATAACACCTCTTTTCTGATTATCTTACACTGGTTTAAAGAAGACCATCCTTACCTTAGTCTACAAGGGCCTGCACAGCCTCATTCCTACCAGGCCTCTGTCCTACCCACCTCCATGCTCTCTCTCTCCACCCTGTGCTCCTTCACTCCAGTCATTTCTCAGATCCTTAAAAGTGCCATGCTTCCTCTCACATCAGGGAAAGTTGGTAATGCTGCTTCCTCTGTTTGAAACGTGTCGCCTCATTTTAACTAAATAAATTCCATCCACATTCCAGGATCTCCATAGTGTGAATTTTCTCAGCATGTCTTCACCATCCTGCAGCATTGTGCATATGCTTGTGACATAATTGGCTTCCATTCTAAAACCTTTATTCAGAGCAGGAATGCAGTTCGCTTGTTTGATATTTCTTTATCTATTTGAATAATGTTTATTTTTCAACTTGACAAACCTCATGAGGGAGGGATCATATGTATTTGATAACTGTTTTTTTCTCATGTAAGTGCCATAGGCCCTACCTGGCATAGAGTTGTCATTTTCTTAATATTTGACAAGTGAAAAAATGAAAAATAAAACATAGGTGTTACATTAATATAATCACCACAAAGAGAGACTACTACAATACCAGTGCAGAAGATGAAATAACTAAAATAAAAGAGGTGAAAAATATTGAAGCAATGAGACTCAGTGAGTCACTCACTATTGGTTTTAAGAGTGAGAGGATTTTTTCATATTCAAACTGACGCAAGAACAGAAAATCAAACACTGCATGTTCTCACTCATAGGCGGGTGTTGAGCAATGAGAACACATAGACACAGAGAGGGGAGCATCACACACTGGGGTCTGTCGGGGGGGAAATAGGGGAGGGACAACGGGGGGCGGGGAGTTGGGGAGAGAGAGCATGGGGAGAAATGCCAGGTATAAGTGATGGGGAGGAAGGCAGCAAATCACACTGCCATGTGTGTCCCTATGCAACAATCTTGCATGTTCTTCACATGTACCCCAAAACCTAAAATACAATAAAAATTAATTAATTAATTAATTAATTTTAAAAAAAGGAGTGAGAGGAGAGAAACTATAAGGATTTTGGTTTGAATGACTAGGTCATGGGTGCCGTCATTTTTTGCTGCTTGATTTCTATTACCATAGGTTAGCTTTACCTGTTCTTGGGCTTCCAGAAAATGATAAAATTAAAGAAAACCAATACCTAATTTTTTTGCCCCAGGCTTCCTTTATTCAAAACAATAATTTTGAGATGCATTTTTATTATTTTTGCTTTTAAATTCTTTAAGTTTAATTTGCTTTTTCTTCATTCACTAGGATGAAAGCAATTATCATTTAATTTAAAATCTAATTATTGATTTTAAACCTTTATTTTTTCATAATACTAGCACTTAAATGTGCGTATTTCTCTCTCAGTAGCAGTTTAAAATGTAGTTAATATTTTTTAATTTTCACTGAAAATTATGCTATGATCCATGAGTTATTTTTAATACACATTTTAATTTTGAGATATTTAGATATTTTCCAGATAAGCTTATTGATTTCTATTTTAATTTTATTTGTACAGAATGCACACCATGATATTTTAACCCTTTGAAAATTACTATTTGCTTTATTATTCAGATTATTGATATCTCAGTGAATGCTTCATGTACAATTGATAAATATGTCTTTTCTACAGTTATAAGGGTACTTTGTTCTAAAAATGTCAGGTTCTTTTGATTCACTAATTGTGTTATTCAGATGTTTTATATCCTTGCTGAATTTTATTTGCCCTATCAACTACTGAGAGAGGAGCATTAAAAGTTTTGACTATGTTTAAAGATTTACATATTTCCCCATTTATTAAATCACATTTTGCTTCATTTTGAAACTATTTTATTAGTTACATAGCTCATCATCCTGATGAATTGAACCTTTCTTCATAAATTAATCCTATTTACCACTATTACTGTTTTTATCAAAATCTTTGTCTTATCTTAAAAAAGTCATACCAGCTTTTTGATTCTTACAATTTACATGATATGTCTTTTACTTCTAACCTTTTGCTTTTCTTTACAGTTTAAGTGTATCTCTTTTGTTTATTTTTTCCCTTCAATAGCTTTAGGGGTACAAGGGTTTTTTGGTTACATGAATGAATTGTATGGTGGTTGATGTCTGGGCATCCAGTGGCTCCTATTACCCAAATAGTGTACACAGTACTCACGAGGGAATTTTTCATTCCTCACTCCCCTCCTCCCTTCCCCCATTCTAAGTCTCAAATGTCTATATCCCACTTTGTATGCCTCTGTGAACCCATAGCTTACCTCCCACTTTTATGTGAGAACATGTGATGTTTGCTTTTCCATTCCTGAGTTACTTTGCTTTGAACAATGGCTTCCAGTTCCATCCAAACTGCTGCAAAAGACATATTATTAATGTTCATTTTTATGGCTGAGTAATATTCCATGCCTATATGTACAACATCTTCTTTATCCACTCGTTGACTGATATACCCTTAGTCTGATTCTGTATCTTTTTATGTGCATTCCTTCTGTGGCATTATTAAAAAGCCTGTTTTTTTTTTTAACCCTTTCTGATCATCTGTCTTGTGTCTGCAGTGTTTAGATCATTTACATTTAATGTTATCATATATTACTGTGTGATTATCTTAATACAACAATGCATAATTGAATTTAAGTATACCACTTTACTATTTATTTTCAATATATCCAATTTCTTTTCTTTCAGTTTCACCTTTCTTACAGTGGTAAGCTAAATAATGTTCCTCTGCCATGATATGTCTGCTTTAATAATGCTCAGAACCTATGAATATGACCGTAGATGGCAAAGATAATTTTGGAGATGTGAATAAATTAAGATACCGATGTGAAGATATTATTCTGGTTTACCTATGTGGACCTACTGTGATCACAGTTTTCTGTATGAGATGAATGCAGGAAGAGTCAGAGTCAGATGCAAAACTGTGTGATGACAGAAGCAGATATTGGAGTAATGCAACCATAAGCCAAGGAATGCTGAAGCCTCTAGAATTTGGAAGTCAAATAACAGATTCCTGGAATCTCTAGAGAAAAACAGCCAAATACTTCCTTTTCAAAGCTTTTTGAGACTTATTTTAGACTTCTGACCTCCAGAACTGTAAGATAATTCTCTTGTGTTCTTGAAGCCACTGAGTTTGTGATAATTCATTATTGCAGTAATAAGAAACTAACGGACTTGTATTTATTTTAGTATTTTAATCCAATTAATCTCATGTTTTAATTATAAATTTTAAAAATTATTTTCAGTGTTACTCTAAAGATTACAGTGGTTTTATTTAAAATGTCATAGTCTACTTGGAGTTCATATTGTACCACCTCATATAAAATATGAGAAATTCGTGACAGTGTAATTCCTCTTATCTCTTGCCATATTGTTGAAATATATTTTAGGATCCATATGCTATGGATCCTACAGTGTTCAATTGGTGCTTAACCTGTCCATTGTGTTTCTTTAAACTTTTGAGACAATTCTCAGAAACTGTTATATTTACTAATTTATTTGTCATTTCATGTTTTCTTCATTTCTTCAGATCTAAGTCTTATCATATGTCATTCGACCGATACTTGAGTTTACTTATCAGATGAATTTTCTTGAATAATATTCTTAACAATTGTTCTCTTTAATGTAATGTATACTTCTCTATTGACTTTTAAATTTTTCTGCATAATTGGTTTACAGAAGTTTGACTATGGTGTGACTAGTGGACTCTCCTTTTTCGTACTTAGGGTTCACTGAGTTTCTTGAGTTTTTAGGTTGGTATATTTCACCAAGAAATATTTAGCCATTATTTCTACAAGTATTTTCTTTACGGTTTTAGTTTCTCACTCTCTGCCCTCTGAGACTAAACTTACAGGCATGGAAACCTTTGTGAATACCTGCATAAATTTAGAATGCAGACAATTCTCAGAAAAGGGTTATACAGGTAGGGTAGATTTGATTGTCTGAATTAGTATTAAATATGTTCTTAATATAAAGAGATATATTTGTTTTACAGTAGTCATATTCAACAAAGATAAGTGCTGTTTAATAATTAAGAATAACTTTGAGTATTTACTTTTTTGGCTCACTTTTTAGTTGTTGCATTTGCTATTTGAAGTTATTTTTGCCTATTTCTTGACCTCGCTTGTCTCTAGTAAGATATTGGATTAAAAGTGCAATGAACACTTGCTCTAATATAATAACCATGTTAGGTAATAGACATAAAAGATATTTTCCAATTAGCAATGACATTAGGATCACAAACCACTGCAATGGATATAAAGCATTGAGCCCTTGGGAGCATTTTTTAAATGTCGAATTTTACTTAATGCTCTTTCTATTTTAAAACAACTGGTAAATTTTTACATTTATTTTGAGTACAAATATGTTTTATGTTTATTTTAAGTACGGTTTTATCCTTAACTCCTCTCTACAGGGGTCAATTCTAAGAACCTCCTCCAATAAGGACAAAATTCAAATTGTATATTTTTGATCTTCACCATCCAGCCATGCAAATAGTTCTATTTATTTATCCCTTCTTACAAATCTACTGAACAACTAGAATGTGCAAGGTTGTGTGATATAGAAAAATGGTTAGGAAGACATATGTTTTATTGCTTTCATAGTCTATAATGAGAAAGCACAGAAGCATTGGAACTTCATAAATAAATCAAAAGCTACCTATAAAATGTAAATTGCATTATTCTAATTCCAGTTTCACCATCATTTGGTGTTTTCTCATTGTTCACTCAATGAGATAAAAATCAAGTTTCTTAGTGGGACATACATAGCACATTCCATATCTCTCCAGTCTCATCTACTGTCACTTACTATTATGATCATGGAAAGTACTGAAAATTTCCAAATATGTTAAACTCTCATTTTAATCTTGGGCCTTTCCACAAGCAGACAGGAACTTTTCCCCCTTCATTTTTCACTTGACCAACTAATCCTGGTGTGGCAGATACTGAGATGAGCCCACCACATATTCTGGCAGGAATGAACGACTCCTTTCCTTAGGTATGAGATGCTTCCAGCAGAAAGCCTGCAGCTGTCACCCCCACAGAGATTGCCTCAGTTCGGGAGTCATGCCTCACCCAGAATCATGCCATCTTACAGAATGACATCCATGGCCTGATTAAACCATGTGGGAGAAAAATGTTCTGGCTCCTTTGAGTCAACTGAGGGCTTCTCTTTATGACTCCATATGCAGTTTGTTAAAGACTTTTTATGGCAGCTTCACAGACCAATTTTATCCTTAATTCCCTTCTACAGTTGTTACTTCTAAGAACATCCTCTAGTAAGCTTCCTAAGGCTAATTTTCATCTTAGAATCAGCTTCTCAGAGCATATAAATTTGCAGTGTGATTTGTTTTTTACTTATTTGTCTGCACTCTGTACTCTTAAATCTATGTGGTTTTGAACCTCAAAGTATTTGATGTATTTAGTGTTTTTTTCAATTATTTTTACTTTAACCGTTTCCATTTCTAGCATATGAAGACTGTAATCTATGAGATGCGATGAAACTGGAGAGATGTAACAAAGTTTTTGAGAAAACCTAGACTCTAAAATTCATTACTTTGTGTTTGACATTGTGTGACATTGTGCAAGTGTACTTCAGAAAAGAATCTCGGCAAGGTGCATTGACTGACGCCTGTAATCCCAGCACTTTGGAAGGGGAAGCAGGCAAATTGCTTGAACCCAGGAGTTTGAGACCAGCCTGGGCAACATTGGGAAACCCTATCTCTAAAAACTACAAATATTAGTTGGACATGGTGGCATGCACCTGCAGTCCAGCTATTCAGGAGGCTGAGGCGGGAGGATCACTTGAGCTCGGGAGGTTGAGGCTGCAGTGAGCCATGATCTTGCCACTGCACTACAGCCTGAGCAACAGACAGAGACCTTGTCTCAAAAAAACAAAAGAAAAAAAAGGAAAGTAAAGAAAACAAAGGAAGGAGGGAAGGAAGGAAAAAGAATCTCTACTCTACCCCCAGTGATGTGCAATATAATTTGAATTGGTTCTTTAGGTGGAGTATACATAGTTTTCCTGAATGCTACAGTTGGGGGCTGGAATTGGTGGCTCTAAAGGAATAAGCAAAGAGGGGAATATTATGTAGCTTAAAAGCAAAATACTCTGAAAATAGACTAAAAATGAAGCAATGACTGTCCCAGCCTCTTTATATGTGGTGTGAAGAAATGACACAATTAACTACTTTATTTGCAGCTGGGTTATTCTCCTATTAATTTAAAACAAAATGCATTTGATTTTAGATGCAAATGTGAAATAGTAATTGGGTATGAATCAAAAATTAGGTCATAGTCTGCCAGGATTTAGCTCATCTGAGTATCGCCCAGCTATTTCTGAGAGTTTCTCAGACATTTTAGTCATTTGTGAGCTTCATAGAAGTTTTTGCAGCTTCTTACTGCCTGCCTTCCTTCCTCCTCTAACATTCAGGCTGCTCAGGACATTCTCATTCTCCTGGCCACCGGCATGTGCTATTAAAACGCTGAAGCACATGGTGGCCTAAAGAAGGGGCCATTCTCTTACATTGGTTGTCCTTGTAGTTCTCTATTAGAGTTGAAAATCTGGCCATCCCCTCCACACCTACCTTTCTTGAGCTAGAAATTTGTCATTGTTAGTGCCTCTAAATGTTGTTTGCTTGCCCTATTTTATGCTACAGAGGTTGGCTGAATCCTGATCAGCCTTTTAGAGTTACTGATGGAGGATGTCCAGGGTCTTGGCTCTTGAACAAAGAATTGGACAAAGCACACTAACAAAGCAAGGAAAGAATGAAGTATCAAAAGCAGACATTTACTGAAAATGAAAGTATACTCCACAGGATGGGAGCAGCTCCGCCCCCTCACAGAATTTTCTGGGTTTTAAATACCCTCTAGAGGTTTCTCATTGCTTACTAAGTGTACACCCCATGTAAATGAAGTAGTGGCCGGCAATCAGGCTTTTGGTTGTGGAAAGCAACTAATCAGAGGCTGAAGTGAAGTTACAAGGTAACTTGCAAGCATCTGATTGGACAAAGGTAACTTGCAAGTGTCTGATTGGTTGTGAAAAGCAACCAGTCAGAGATACTTTCAATTTTCCAGAGCAGCCTCAAGTCCTTTTGTTACTTAGGTGTGGAAAGTTGGAGTTTTCCTTATGATTTAGTTCTAAGAAGTCAGCGGGAATCTGCCCTATTCTCTTGCCTCACAGGCAGCCATCAGCAACCCAACTCCACCAACTGAGCCTTCTTCTCAGTCAGTACAGATCAAACATGCTTCCTGCCTACACTGAAGGGACTGTGTCATTCTCTAACAATGGAATAATGTTCTCTGGTTCTCTTAAGATTAATGTGGGAAAGGTAAATAAATCTTGGGACCTCCAAATCACTAAGCCAAAGAGAAGTAAGGCTGGAGACTGTCTCGAGCAAATCTACCCTCTGTTTTATTCCTAAATAAGATAGCTACAAAAATTAAGAAAAAAAAAAATCCATCACAGTTTGCTCACAAGGAAATTTCTTGTGGACAAAAGACAGAACTCGTAGTCATCCTTCTGCTTATATGAGACAAATGCACATCTGATTGCTTCCTCTGCCCTACTGTTTTGCTAACCTAAACTAAGGCATAGATGATTATGTCTCTACCCTCCTCTCATATGTAAATCATGTATTCAGTAGAAGGCTGATCAAAGACAAAAGAATGCAACCTTTTGTCTGTAATCTACCTCAGCCTGAAAGCCCCCACTTGGAGTTGTAGGGGCTTTCCTTTCCAGACCAAATTAATGCATATCTTACAGATATTGATTGATGTCTCATGTCTCCCTAAAATGTACAAAACCAAGCTGTGTCCCGACTACCTTAGGCACATGTCCTTAGGACCTCATGAGTCTATGTCAGAGGTGTGACCTTAACCTCAGCAAAATAAACTTTCTAAATTGATTGAAATCTGTCTCACATACTTTTGGGTACACAAGCATATCCCCTACCCAATAAAATAAAGTTTAAATCAAGACCTAACTCAGCAAACCAGTCACAAACCAGTCAGATGTAGCCCCTGGCCTCTTTCTGGTGCGATACGACTTTGATATAGTTTGGTGTATAAGGAAGAAGCAGTGAGTATGATTATCTTCATCTCTCTTCATAAAGCACACATACATACACACAGTTAAGGTGCTAAGGAAGCTAGGGGAGCCAATCTGACATGGCCTTTATTTTGCACAAGAATAATGGAAGCTTCAAAAACAATGTGTGTTACATAGGAACCAATTATATATGTAGGATTAATGAAGATATGAGCCCTAAGGCCATTTACATGAGGGAAGAATAGTAACCTTTTGATCCAGAGAGATAATTTTAATAAAGTTGGGGCTTTAAACATTTGAATGTAAAGGCTCTGAGTCATGGGATTAGCTTTGTACACCGGGTCACAGGCAAAGTCCACCCTTGCGCAGAAGTTATTGAGGAAGCTCATTGTTAGTAATTCCTATAAAAACAGTAATAGAACCGATGAGAAAGCAATCTGCTTTTCCTGATAACTGAGTAATAATCTGCTTTTCCTGAGCCTTTCTAAATGATGTCAGTGATTTTTCTTTTTGCCTCAAATTCTGTGTTAACCTAAGCTTTGAACAATTACTATGATTATTGTTGAGTTTTATTAATAATCATTAGTGCTTTAAAATTCCACTTTTGTATTACTCATCCTTTAATAAACATTGTGTGGAGATTAACATGGGGACCTCCCAGTTATACTGCCAGCTCCCTGTAATTGCAGACTGAGCAGCAAACTTTGCTCTAGGTAGTAAGAGGCATCTGGAACATCCAGCTTTGCGTTCAGCCCCTGTGGGTACTTGTGTTTGAGTGAGTGTGTCTGTTTGTATTTGTGTGTGTATATGTACATGTATATGGTACAATTAATAACGATAGCAGACTAATTATAAATACAATCTGAAATAACTCAAATTACACCAAATGCATCATAGTATACAAAATCACTTGACATTTTAATTTGTGTTTAAAATGCCCTGTCTTTGGAGGTATATGACACCTGTGAGAAACTTCCCAGTAAAAAAGTAATGGGCAATATTTCCATTTTTAGAATTTGTTGTGAAATTGTATTATATGAACTCTACAAATTTATTCTTATGTTTAATACTTTTTCTAATATTTGCAAATCTATTGTTTTATGGAAACAAAATATTAAAAATAAAAATGACTATCAGCTTAATCCAGAAGAGATTAGATATCTGGGGAAGGAAAGCAAACACTATGTCTTCAAGTCAGTCACTGGGATGATGTGGAGTTGAGAGTGGTCACTCGGACTTCCACTTCTTCATTTCTAGTGTCATGTGTTTTTACTGTGGAGACCCACAGCAAGATATGGGAATTGGCTGAATGTATGCACCACATCCTGGAAGCAGTGTTTCAGCGTGGAACACTGAAACCTTAACAGTGTTGTCACCTTAGCAGGGCTCTCCATAGGCCTTCCAGTGCTCTGTGAGGTCAGCTGCTTCCTGTGAATGCAGTACAGGAGGGCCAGAGGGAGTCATGATTATGTATAAACACTGTACCTCCTTCAGCATAAAACCCATCTCATGGACACAGGCAATATTATGTAGAACATCCTATCAGTATATCAGGTATATGGTAGGCCTTCAGATAGGGGTAAAACCAGAGAAAACTCAAACTGAACAACAAACACATTTGTGGACTAGTTGTGAATTTCACTGTGTGCAAATCTAGAGTTGAAAGGTTCCAATCTGCCACTTAGTGAATATTTAGTTTCCTCATCTGACAGTGGTAGTCAGGAACAAACTGAGGTCAGCCTTGATAAGAGTGAAACTTTCTATAGGATCCAAGTGTTATCTGTGTCACTTCCATAGCTATTCTCTTTATGGGCACATATACAAGTGCTGTCAGACCAAGGATGGAGTCTGGCTGACATCCTCTAGAGGCGATGATTGCTTAACGGTTAAATTCCTGCTCTGCAGTGTTCTCTTACAAACCTTATCTTGTGACTTCATAACTACACACTATAGACCTACTTTTTAGGTCTGACCCCAGGCCTCTTCCCTTTTCCTGAGACCTTTTGATCTGTTCATTCCAGGACCCTAACTAAATGGCCAACTATTTGCCACAGCTCAGAAGTCCATGCGTCTATTTATCTCAATATGTTTGTTGTCCCATACGAAGCTGACAATCACTACATACCATTCACCATTTGACCCCCTGGGAATATTATTTCTCACCTTTAAACCCTCTCATGTTTGGCTGGGGATTAGTACCACATCAGCCCATAACCAGATCATTTAACTTATATTGAGCTGAAGCACCTCTGAGCCAAAACTGGGTTTAGTTCTCAGTGTACCTCCAAACACATGAAGCCAAAGGTATGACCTTGGTATGCCTTCATGGTGCAATAGAGGTAAGTGACATCAGACTGTGGGTCACATATCCACATAACTTAATAGTGGCTAGGAATAATGCCTCTGATAATTATTCATACAAAGAAAAGGAGAATGAATCATCTACCAGCAATTATACTCAGGAGTGAGTGCTCCCTCCGTCAGTTTTCAGACTATGTTTATATGTCAACTGAGCATGCTTCATAGAAAGTTGGAGATGATTATTAGGAAAGAATGACAGTGACATGGGGTGCTGTCAGCCTGGGACTGAGTTCTAGGAAACTGTTCCCCATGGCTGCAGCTAAACTCTGCTGAGGAGATCTGACTCAGGGATTCAAAAGCATGTGACATAATTTACCATTTATTCCTACTAAAAAATATTTTAAAATTATAGTGCCTTGATAGATTCACATGAATGGGTGATATCTGGAGTGTGGGACATCAGAACATTAAGTATTTGGGGTCCCTTTCAAGAAGAAAGACATGAGTGGAGTCATACTTGGGGATTTAACCAGTGTGGAAGAAGGTGGACACCGGAATGTCAAGAGGAAATGTGAATCCCACCAACCTGCAGGAAAACCCCTGGAAAAGTCTAAAATTGGAGATAATGAGTCATTAAAAAATGAAATTCTCAAACTTATCTGAAGGATGCGTATGAAAGCTGTATTAGTCTGTTCTCATGCTGCTATGAAGAAATACCCAAGACTAGATAATTTATAAAGAAAAGGGGTTTAATGGATGCACAGTTCCACAGTGCTGGGGAAGCCTCAGGAATCTCACAATCATGGTACAAGAGGCAAACATGTCCTTCTTCACATGGCGGCAGCAAAGAGAAGTGCTGAGCAAATGGAGAAAAAGCCCCTAGTAAAATTGTCAGATCTCATGAGAACTCACTATCACAAGAACAGCATGAGGGTAACTGCCCCCTGATTAAATTACCTCCCACTGGGTCCCTCTCACAACCCCGAGAGATTCTGGGATCTACCATTTTATTTTCTTGTGAGCATTTTACGGTGTTTCATATATATATATATATATATATATATATATATATATATATATATTGCATTTTAAGTTTTGGGGTACATGTGAAGAACATGCCGGATTGTTGCATAGGTACACACATGGCAGTGAGGTTTGCTGCCTCCATCCCTGTCACCTATATCTGGCATTTCTCCCCATGTTATCCCTCCCCAACTCCCCACCCCTACTGTCCCTCCCCTAGTTCCTCCTCATAGACCCCAGTGTGTGATGCTCCCCTCCCTGTGTCCCTGTGTTTTCATTGTTCAACACCCACCTACGAGTGAGAACATGTGATGTTTGATTTTCTGTTCTTGTGTCAGTTTGCTGAGAATGATGGTTTCCAGGTTCATCCATATCCCTACAAAGGACACGAACCTAACCTTTTTTATGGCTGCATAGTATTCCATGGTGTATATGTGTCACATTTTCCCTATCCAGTCTATCATTGATGGGCATTTGGGTTGGTTCCAGGCCTTTGCTATTGTAAACAGTGCTGCAGTGAACATATGTGTGCATGTGCCCTTATAATAGAATGATTTATAATACTTTAGCTATATAACCAGTAAGGGGATTGCTGGGTCAAACGGAATTTCTATTTCTAGGTCCTTGAGGAATCATCACACTGTCTTCCACAATGGTTGAACTAATTTACCCTCCCACCAACAGTGTAAAAGTGTTCCTATTTCTCCATATCCTCTCCAGCAACTGCCATCTCCAGATTTTTTAATGATCGCCATTCTAACTGGCGTGAGATGGTATCTCAATGTAGTTTTGATTTGCATTTCTCTAATGACCAGTGATGATGAGCATTTTTTTCATATGTCTATTGGCCTCATATATGTCTTCTTTTGTAAAGTGTCTGTTCATATCCTTTGCCCACTTTTGAATGGGCCTGTTTGGTTTTTTTTT
>CAUYQU010101793.1:0-27910 GCA_963574635.1 Cheracebus regulus | reverse complement strand
CCCCTTCAAACTGGACTTCTGGTTTTTTCTTTCCTTCTGTCCTTGAATTCGGAAAAGCTTCTTCCTGAGGTCCTTCTGCCGCTTCAGCTTCTCCTCTTCCTCCTTCTGCCTGGCTCTGAAGTGCTCTTTATTGTGCAGGTGCCGCTGCTCCTTGGCCTTCTTCATCTTCTGACTGTGCACCGTACTCAGAGCATCCAGCAGCGCGAGGATCTGACAAGGACAAAAGCCGGTGAGCATCAAAATGCTCCCTCAGTCACCACACACTTGCATCCTAAGCACTAAGGCTAGGGACAACCCACGATCCAAATGAATATTAACTGCACAAAAATGCATCCTGCGCTAGGAAGTCATTGTTGGCATGGAGACACAGGTGTGATTGCATTTTACCTTTAACACCGCTGTTCATCATTCTGTGGACACCGTGCAGCTAACCAAGACAGAGGGGTTCCCCAGCCGTGTGCCTGTTATCCCCCATTCAAAAGCACGGGGCAGAGCAGGACCAGGCAAAGGAAGGGAAACAGACCCTGGTTCTTCCTCTGACTTTAGTTTCAGTGCCCTGAATCACTGAGACTGCAGTAGAAACATGAAGTGCGCTGCTGAGAGTGTTCTTTTCCTACATAAATGAAGCGTGCAGTACAGCATGGGCGACCGTACCTTTCTTTGATGAGGCTCGCGTACGACGGCTGGTCTCCGCCTGTCCTTCGGCACCTTGCCTGCCTTTGCTTGGGTCTTGGGCTTGTTCTTAAATGGCAGGGCCTTCTGCAAGGCTTTTGGAATGTGCAGTGAATTGAAATGTTTCTTTTGCCTCAGGATTGGCTGAAAAGAAAAATAAAGACTATGACATATTCAAATTATGATCAATGTGCATTTGAAACTTCTGCATAAAATCTTCTCATTGGGTTAATTTTTCCACTAGATCAGTAAATAGAGTCCACTGGCCCTGAGAAATCAGGAATCAACCATCCGCCAAATATGGACTGCCTCAGTGGACACCCACAATTCTCAATAAACAGAGGAGCAGAGAGCTTATACTTACAACTCTCCCCCAAAACCCCCGTGCCCATTTCTCTGGTATGGAACTATGGGGTCTCAACAGAGCAGATGAATAGGCCCAAGGTTTCTTTTAATGGAAATTTCAGGCCCTATCTTTTGGCCACTGAGGTGGTTGTTTCCCAGCCTACCAGAAATAATCTAGCTTTTCATCTTGACTAACAACCACTCTGGATTTTTTTTTTTTTTTTTTTTGAGATAGAGCCTCATCCTGTCACCCAGGCTGGAGTGCAATGGCATGATCTCAACTCACTGCAACCTTCGCCTCTCAAGTTCAAGCGACTCTCCTGTCTCAGCCTCCCCAGTAGCTGGGACTAAAGGCACACCCCACCATACCCGGCTACTTTTTGTATTTGCAGTAGAGATGAGGTTTCACCATGTTGGTCAGGCTGGTCTTGAATTCCTGACCTCAGGTGATTCACCCACCTTGGCCTCCCAAAGTGCTGGGATTACAGGCATAAGCCACCATGCCCGGCCCACTCTGGATTTAAGGACAGTTCTTCCTTCAATCAGCAGCCAAAGTGCCCTGATTCCTGATTCTAATTAAGAAGTTTAACTTTATTCTATTTCTGATGGAAGGCTGGCTGAAAGAAGGGAGACTCAAATGACAGACGAAGGCAAAATATTCTTACTGAATTTTCAGGGTAATCTTAACTTCTGTTTAATCGAGCTGCCCAAATTCTTAACTGCCTCATAAACACTGTTAATAAATTGAAAGTTTTGCCCTAGGCTTTTATTAAAGTCAACTACATAGAAAAAGTTTCTCCTATGTCTTGAAATTTATTATTAAAGACATCATCTTAATAATCTTCCATATTTTCTGTTTAGGAACCCAAATTGTTTTCAAATTCAAGAATTCAGGGAAATCCTACTTCTTACAAAAGAGCAGAATGAACAATGGGCACCAAAGTGTATTCTAATAAAAATTTTTGTAAGACAGTTCAACATTTCATTAACTGTTTTATATAAAATAAAAGCCTTGGAGACTTCTGTTTCTAGCAGAGTGGCAGAGTGATGCCTGGAACAACCCTCTTATTACAAAACTGAATACTCCACAAAAAAGAACAAATCTTTTCAAATGCATTGTTAAGCCTTGAGGAGAATGATGAAAGTTCTAAGAAACCAACATCTAAATAAAAACAGAAGTCCAGACAGGCACTGAAAACCTACAAATAAAATAAAATAAAAATCTGAACAAGGCAACTGTCAGCAAGCATGCACAACAGCAGGAACTCTTTAAGCTGCAGATGGTGGTGGAGGCCAAGCCACTGCGCCCCCAAAACACGACACAAAAACCTGAGCACTGAAGCAGAGCACAGGTGTCCTGGAGCCCCCACCCCATTCAGGGAGCCTCCAGCAGAAGTGTGTGTGGCCCTGAACACCTGCAAGTCCCATATCCAGACCTTAGTGTTCAGGGCCATGGAATGACGGCCAAAAATGGGAAACCGTTTTACCCACCAATGGATAAATGGTGACACAATCGTATAATGGAACTCAACAATGACAATAAATGAATGTCTGCCGTAGACAAGAACATGGATGTGTCCTGTAATACTGAATCAAAGAAGCTAGGCTCAATAGAATGTGCTGTATTTTATAAAAGTCAAAACCAGGCAGAACAAATCCACACCAGGAACTGGGAAAGTGGCTATTTTGGGGGGCAGGACGGCAGTGCCTGGGAGAGGCCACAGGGCAAGGCTACTACTTGGTCCAGGCAGCTTGGTGTGCCACACAGTTCATCTAGCTGCACACTTAGGATTTGGGCACTCTTCTGTATGTACATTAACATTTCAATAAAAAGCTTATTGAAACATTCAGACTTCCATAAAAACCCAAGTTGCTTCAACAGAAACTAGCTGACAAAGAAATCAAGAAAACAACCTTATTTATAATAGCATCAAAGAAAAACAAAAACTTAGGAATAAATTTAACCAAGAAGATGAAAGATATGTACACTTGAAAATCATAAAACATTGATGAAAGAAATTTAGACATAAACAAATGGAAAGATATCCTATGTTTATGGAACAGAAGAACTAACATTGTTAAAATGTTCACACTACCCAAAGCAAATATACAGATTTAACACAATCCTCATAAAAGTTCTGATGGCATTCTTAACTGAAAACAAAAAAAAAAAAAAACCAACTACCCTGGCTCACGTCTATAATCCCAGCATGCTGGAAGGCCGAGGTGGGCAGATCACAAGGTCAGGAGTTGGAGACCAGCCTGAACAACATAGTGAAACCCTGTCTCTACTAAAAATACAAAACTTAGCTGGGCATGGTGGCATGTGCCTGTAGTCCCAGCTACTTGGAAGACTGAGATTGCAGTGAGTTGAGATCATGTCACTGCACTCCAGCTTGGGTGACAGAGACTTCATCTCAAAAAAACAAAACAAGAAAACCAACACACACACAAACACAAACCCCAAAACAAACAATCCTGAAACTCATATGGAACCACAGAAAACCCCAAACAGCCAACAGATTACTGTGAAAGAAAAAGTTGGATCCATCACACCTCCTGATTTAAAATTGTATCACAAAGTGATAGTAAACAAAACAGTATGGTACTGGCATAAAAACAAACAAAAAAAAACAGACCAATGGAACAGAACAGAGACCTTTGAAATAAATCCAAACATATACTGTCAACTAATTTTTGACAAGGGCAAACAAGACAACACAATGGGAAAAAAGGCGATCTCTTCAATGATAGTGCTGGGAAAACTGGATTTTCACATGCAAAAGAATAAAATTGGATCCTGATCATACACCACACACAAAAATCAACTCAAAACAGATAAAAGACCCAAATAAGACCTGAAACCATAAAAGTCCTAGAAGAGAACAAAGGGGGAAAGCCTCTTGACATTGGACTTAGTCATAATTTTTTGGATTTCCCACCACAAGCCAGGCTACAAATGCAAACATTTGAAACACGGAGAACTGCACCAAACTAAAAAGCTTCTGCACAGCAAAGGAAACAACCAACAAAATGAAAAGGGAACTTACAGACTGGAAGAAATATTAGCAAACCACATATGTGATAAAGTGTTAATATCTAAAAACTGGTAAAGAACCCTTATAACTTAATAGCAGACAAATGAGCCAGTTGAAAAAATAGGCCAAATAAGAAACAGACACGTGGGATGAACAAGTTGGAGATATAATGTACATCATGAGGGCTATAGTTAATAAAAATGTATTGTCTTTGGGATTTTTGTCAAATAAGTAGATTTTAGCTGTTCCTGTCACACAACAAAATGTAACTATGTGAGATGGCAGATACATTGATTTGCTTCACTATAGTAACCAGTTTATATGTATCCTTTAAGATCATGTGGTCAACCTTAAATATACAAAATAATTTTTTTTTTTTTGAGATGGTGTTTTGCTCTTGTTGCCCAGGCTGGTGTGCAATGCTGCAACCTCGGCTCACTGCAACCACTGCCTCCCAGGTTCAAGCAATTCTCCTGCCTCAGCCTCCAGAGTAGCTGGGATTACAGGTGTGTGCCACCACGCCCAGCTAAGACTTTTTGTATTTTTAGTAGAGACGAGGTTTCACTGTGTTAGCTAGGATGGTCTACATCTCCTGACCTTGTGATCCACCTGCCTCAGCCTCCCAAACTGCTGGGATTACAGGCATGAGCCACCGTGCCGGGCCACAAAACTTATTTTAAAAAAGGAAAGTTTGTCTTCAATCCAGAAAGAAACACTATAACCACTTTTTTGGTGTTCTGTCCCAAAATATTCCATGAATATACAATTGTTCAATCAAATTGAATGTTAGACTTTATACTTGGACATTCAAAGCATGTAAGACATTATAGAAAAGTGTCTATGTGACTTCCTGTCTGCAGAGCACAGGATGCATCTGCACCAACACACACGCGACTGCTACCTTATACAGAGAGTCCTTGTTCGCTTTTAATCTGATGCCGTGGGCGAGCCTGAGTTGACCTGTGGTCCGCATTCCTGACCAGGTGTCTTTTTCACCCACTGGTTTCAACAAAGATGTTACTGGGTTATAGAAGGCTGGGATTGAAACCGGATACCAAGTTCGCATGAAGACAATATCTGAAAAGAGAGGTACTTTACTTTAACATTTTCAAAAGAAGATTCACATCCATATTGCAAAGAAACAAAGAACAAAACCTGCACTCCAAACTTCTTTACCTGGTGGCAAAGTATGTGAAGAGAAAGCTCGTTAAGAAAACTACTCTCGGCCGGGCGCGGTGGCTCACGCCTGTAATCCAAGCACTTTGGAGGCCAAGGTGGGCAGATCACCTGAGGTCAGGAGTTCAAGACCAGCCTGACCAACATGGTGAGACCCCATCTTTAAAAAAAGTAAAAAAAAAAAGAATGTAAAAAAGAAAACTACTCTCATAGATCACAGAACTGTTACTGGGTGTGACCAGGGGGCTACAGATACAAGGTGAATGGGCACACCGCATACAATTGGGAGATCTAAGACTGGAGCTGCTCAAATCTCTAGAGACCTGACTCTAGCCTCTGGTCACACTGGCTAGAAGTCAAGCATGAATGCTAACACCCTTCCCTGAACACCACACTAGACACTCACCGCTCATCAGCAGTTTATCCTCAAAGCTGGCCCGGAAAGCTCCTTCTGGAGCCCGGAGCGCTTTCTTGATCTGCCCCCTTATCCCACTGACAGTTCGAATCATAGCACCTTCAAATTTGGCCACTTCCAAGGCAGAATTAAACATTCCCTACAGGTATAGTAAGATAAAAAAAAACACACACACACACTTTATACTTTATGCTTCATATGCTTATATGCTCATATACTTTATGCTTTACTTCTTATCTGAAACATGCATCACTGGTTAAAGAACAAAATGATGCACTGACAGGTGATAAAATAATCAAACTGTACTTGCCCCTGAAAGTTGAATTACTACCTCAAAAATAATACAACTCTTTGATTTTTCCCAAAATAATCATGTGGGTTTATGGGCACGCTCATCACTGCTGTCTGTGTGGAAGAGAAGATCGAAGAGGGATTTACTGAACTGAACGGGCCTAGACAGCCTTTGCTGACATTTCTCAGACTGGACCGCAGCCCAGATCCTTTTACTCAGGTGTATGTACTTAGAACATGAAAACAGTAAGATAAATGCCAGTGATATTATTATTTTATGTTGCAAGAACAGATCTTCCTAACTCTGTGTTTTTAATGGAAACATCCCCACTAAGGAAATTGTCAATCAATTCTGCTCAAACGACCCTCCCCAGATACTGGAAAACAGTACATCCATTTCTCTGTACCCTTGCCAAGTTGTCTGCAAATGCTTTGTCTATTTTCCTACTGAATGGTTAGACAAACTTGTGATTCTTTTCCCTTTCTTAACACAAATCCAAAAAGTAGGAAATAAAACCCAGTGGATAAAATGACATATTTTCAACAAGAGTTCTGTGGCAGTCTCACATGGAAGGCATGAGTAACAGCCTCAATTCCTAAATAGCTGTTTTACTACTGCTTTTTTGAGCATAAGTAACACAGAATATAGAGAGCAAACAAAGAATATATGAGGCTGATAAAAAATTTCAAATACTTTTCTAACAACATGAGGCCCATATTTTAGTATTTCATTCATTTTCTCAATGTGGACATTTATAAATATGAGAATACATAGATATACAGACCTTAATAAATGAAGTGTTCTTGAAAATTTTATACGGAAAACCAGTTAGCTTTAATTTCTTCACAATTTTTATGGATTTATCCAGATCAAGGACAACTCCTGTGGCAGCTATCCGGAAATCAGCCTAACAGGAACCCCAAAATTTGAAAATAGGAATAATATCAGCAAGAGAAAAACTTCAATTCTATGTGACACAATAAATTACCAAAGTGAATTTTATTTACAATAGCTAAGAAAAACAAGAGAGACCATCTGAACTTGCAAACCAGTGGTCTGAGAAAAGCCATGCAAAACTTTAAAATTGGTAAGCCAAACTAACAAGGATGACTTGAGGCTGGGTGCGATGGCTCACGGCTGTAATCCCAACACTTTTTGGGAGGCTGAGGTGGGTGGATCACCAGAGGTCAGGAGTTCAAGACCAGCCTGGCCAAAATATGGCAAAACTCCATTTCTACTAAAATACAAAAATTAGCTGGGCATGGTAGTGTGCACCTGTAATCCCAGCTACTTGGAAGGCTGTCAAGAGAATTGCTTGAACCCAGGAGATGGAGGTTGTGGTCAGCCGAGATCGCACTACTGTACTGCAGCTTAGATGACAGAGTGAGACTCTGTCTCAAAAAAACAAAACAAAACAACAACAACAAAAAAGGGTTACTTGAGTACTTTCCTGAGACTGATTTCAGAGGAACATAATTTCACTATAATAGTCTATTTGGAATGAAATGGAAAAGAAAAATGCAGCTGCAATGTTTAGGATATTAAACTTTGGATCTTCAGGACAGATTGCATTTGCTCATTATTCTGCTTTCTTCTCTATTAAAGAGGACCAATAAACCTTGCCCTGCCTGACTGTTTAAATGAAAATGGAATGAATGGACTGCTACTCCAGCATGGCTGCAGGGAGCCTCATGTCTGGCTGGTCTCTGATGGCTCTTCACAACTTCATATAGTGCTCAGCACATGGTGAGCACTGCTTAAGTATTTGCTTAGATAAATACATCCAAAAAATGCACATAAATAGAAAATGTCTTCAGTACCATAATTCTTCCACCTCCCCTCCTATACTCCCACACCCTACTGAAAAGGATGTAGGAAGATTAAAAGCAAAGGGAAATTTATATTACAAAAAATGAGTAATTTTCAACTTAAAGTCTCATGCACATAATAACCCACAATCAAGATATATTTCTCAAACCAATCTGTAAAAGAAATTATCCAAAACAGTTACCATTATGCCACTGACAGACTGTATTGCCAAGAAACCAGTTCCCTGGGGAGTGATAGGACCTTAAAGGAAAACGAAAAAAAGAAATATAGCAAACCATTAATTTTAGATTCTAGGTTTACATGTTGGATATGAACATTTACATCTGGATACAAATTTACCTATATACTCCAACCAACTTCCCTCTCCCAGAAAAGAGAAAAATCTAAGGAGTGGAATTTTGTGAAAGGAAAAGCACAAAGCTGTAATGATGCAGCCTGTAAGGTTTAATCTCGGCAACAAGCAACTTATGGTAATCATATTTTACCCCAAAAGGTTGCTCCGCAATGCATGTGCTGTGGCGTGTACTTTAGAAGCCTTTGTCTTCCATTGTGGTCTTCGATATAATAGAGCGGGATGGTCTGAAACCTCCTCCACCCTACAGAAAATATGATTGGATCTCGGGACTTGAGGATTTTCTTATACCAGCGATGCTTCTTCAGACGCATCTGAGGGGACGAAAGGGTAAGAAGACTGATGGAGGGGAAATCCATAGAGCATCAGGCATCAAATACGCAGCAAAGAGACCCACCTGCACATATCCAACATTGCCCTCACTGTTGCCCAAGCCACCCAGGATAATGGGGTAATGGGGGGCAAAGTTCTGCACAAATTCACAGGGAACATTTTCAATCTCAACGCGGACATACATCCCAGGTCGGAAACCCTCATACTGAACTCTGGCTTCATCATCTTGATCTTCAAATTCTGCACGGTTCAACTATACGTGACAGGAAAAAAAAAACCCATATGCCATTATCTGTAATAAACATAAGATTAACATGAACAGATTAGCAACTTCTAAGTAAAGGAACTGTGGACAGAATTATGTAGGCTTTAACCTATTAAAAATACTACACATTTGGCTGGGCGCAGCGGCTGACGCCTATAATCCCAGCACTTTGGGAGGCACAGGTGGGTGGATCACTTGAGGTCAGGAGTTTGAGACCAGACTGGCTAACGTAGTGAAACCCCATCTCTACTAAAAATACGAAAATTAGCTGGGCATGGTGGTGTGTGCCTGTATTCCCAGCTACTCAGGAGGCAGAGGTGAGAGAATCCCTTGAACCCGGGAGACGGAAGTTGCAGTGAGCTGAGATCATGCCATTGCACTCCAGCCTGGGCAACAAAGCAAAAGTCCATCTAAACAACAAACAAACAAACAACTACTACACATTTTACCTCTACAGACTGCTCAGAATGTGTCAACTGTTTTCTTCCCTGCTGCTCCAAGGGACAGCAAATGTAGACAACTCTGTGGAGCCCTGTGTGCCCAAACACTGGAAACGTCCCCAGTCTGCACCTTCTTTCCTTCTCTATAAGCAATTCTTCCACACTTTTCCTGTCTTCAAACACCCAACACCTCCCTCACTTTCACTTATCTGATGGCTGTTTGCTGATTCATCCAAACCCGAAAGAACTTCTACGGTCAAACTTCTACCAGGGTTTCCTCCCATATCCAGCCTTATCAGAGCTCTGACCTGGCCCATAGGAGAGCTATGTGTGGCTATGTAAATTAAAACTAATTACAATTACGTAATATTTAAAATGCAGTTCCTCAGTCACACTAGCCACACTGGAAGTGGTCCTTATCAACCTGCTGCCAAGGTTACAACATTGGGCAGCACAGACGTGCGTCTCCATGATAACGGAGAGTTCTCCGGGCAGCTCAGGCACAGATGATCTGTCCATGCCTCCACTCAGGGCCACACAGCACTTGCTCACTAGTCACCATCCACTCTTCCTGGACTTTATTCCAACAGCTCTTCTCTGTTATTTCTCTTATCACAAAACCTTTTGATTCCACTTCTTCCACCAACAACTGCTCCATTTTTGTGCTTCTCTCGGCAGCAAAACCCCACAAAAGTTTTCTGCAGTCACAGCCTCCAGTTCCTCTGCTCCATTCTCCTACATCCATGAAAAGTGGCACTTGCCAAGATTCCTGAAGGCCTCCACTCCCCTCCTCCAGTGGTCAACTCTGCCTTGACCACAGTTACCATGGCAGTGGGATCTGAACAACGTGTCACCTCAGTGTACAGCTGGCCTCCTGTGTGCCGTGCCTGCATGCTCACACTGCTTCTCCCTCCTCGGCACTGCTGAAGCCTCACTGCCGCAGTCACCCCCTCTCACCCACACCAGTCCTGCTCCTCCTGCTCACTCTGCACTCACTCCCTGGTCACCTCACAGCTTTATGTGGCATCTACATGCTGAGAGCTATTCATCTAAGTCCCCAGCTAGTCCTCTCTCTCTAGACCTGACACTCCGCTTGCCTGCAGGACACCCAGCCGACCCAAACATCATCCTCCCAAAGCTGCATCCATAGAGCGTTTCCTGTCTAACTTACAACAAACCCACCCTTCCAGGAACTTCTAGTCGTCACCCTCATTTCCTCTCACACACCCCACATTCAGTCCACCAGGAAATCCTACTAATCCAGCTTCCAAATAAAGTATATCCAGTTTGACTCTTTGTCTCATCTCCACTGCCAACCCTCTGGTTTGTGCCACCCGAATGATCTCTTGGCAGAGTGATCTGATTACCTGAATGTCTCTCCTCTGCTCAAAACCCTCCAAGGACTCCCATTTCAGAGTGAAAAATTCAGTCTTTTACAATGGCCCACAGGCTCTAGGTCATTTTAAATTGTAAATGGTGTGAAGCAAAGACTTCAGAGTTAGCTCACTGCAAAAGTCAACACAAACTTGCAACCACTAAGCTAATGCCTAATCAGGAGACAGTTCTTTGATTACATGAAGACCTAGGCTGAGCAGAGCCTTTCAACTCTGTTTCACAAATTGTATACCTAATCTGTTCCAGCTTACAGACGCACTCCTGGTCCCGCTAACAAGGCACAACTCAGATGCTCGCCATCAACTGTACACACATTTGTGTCTGTCTCCTTCAGAATGAGATCACCTCCTCCAACAGCCTTCTCAGCACCCCCAGGCAGGAGGGCCACACCATCTCCCTTTATCTCCACATCTGACCTTACACTCCACATGTCCTTCTGAACTCTGACCAGGATGAGTTTTCAGAGCACTCCTCCTGGGAGCTCTGGTGTGCCCATAAGCCACAAGGGCCACTGATCGTCTGCCATTAAAATCAGGGAACAGCGATCGGAATAGGCAGCCAATGCCTGCACTAAAGCGAACACTGTCTCAGATCACTACACTGTGAAAGTCTCAAGAGCAGAGACCATGTCTCAGTCATTTCTGTTTCCTAATTCTTGGTACAAAATAGGTATGGATATTTTTCCAGTGATCTTCTGACTGCAAAAACAACGAGCTCACTGCATGAATAAACACACTCACATCATCTCTACCCAGAGTCCAAATAAAAAGCAGAGAAGCAGGATAGGAAGCAGAGACCCAAATGAAGTCAGATTCCTGTACTATGATAGTGTTGATGGCTGAGAGGAAATTAGGTTTCTTACCTGTGCTTGTTTCTGCATTTCTCCTTTAAGATCATCAAAATATGTGCTTTCTCCTTCATCATATTCTGCATCAAATATCTCCTTCAATTTTCTCTTCTTATCCAAATGCTTTTTCTTGGCACTTTCCTCTTCATTGGGGTCAATTTCTTCCTTAACTTCTTTCTCTACATCTTCATTCTTAAATTTCCAGAAGAAAAAGTTTTGTATATATTTATGAAGGTCTTTTCTTTAAACATTAGATTTTTTAAAGTTTTAGTTGATCAAAAATTTTAGCAAAAATCTGTTATCATTATCAATAAAACAAAACAAAACACAACTTTTGTCTCTGAATAACATGGTGCTGCTACAGGAAATGGTTATATCTGCATTACAATTAGCTTCCATTCCTTAAGCTGGCTGGGAACACAAACTGGAATAAAAATAACAGACATATCCCTCACCCAGATGCCCCCAGACCCTGTTCTAAAGAAATATTAGGGAGAACAGGGACTTTGTTCTTTTAAATGACAATGAAATTTAAAAAGAGGACAATGATGGCAATGGTGGACTGTAATCCCAAGGAGCTAAGACTTCCATGAATGAAAAATCACAGTGGACTTGGCAAATGACTGACAAGAAGCAACAGTACATGTCATTCAAAACTTAACAAGTAAACAAGAAAGCTTCTCTCTGGTCCCCACATCCTGAACTTTTAAGGAATCCATTCATCCAGTCTGCAATCGTCACACATCACAAGTCAGATTTGCATTTCTCAATGTGGGCCTCTCTCAGAACACCATGACCAAGAACAGCCAGCCATAGCAAAGTCATACCTGAATAATGATGTCTGATTTTCCTTGGTGCACGTCCCCTGTTTCCAAGTCTTCAAAGTCACCATAGAGCTCCTCTGGAAAAGAACACCCAAAGGCTGCTCTGTGAGCCAGGCATACATGTGCCGCTGGTCCCACCCGCCGCAGGCCCCAGTGTGCTCCATGTTCCAAGCCTCAGTCTCACTGCTCCCATCATTACACACACAGGCAGAATGCTGCACTCGGGAATGCTTTGTAAAACAGTTAGTATTTCATCATCTGTTTAGGTAAACTAAATGTACCTGAGCCGCATTTCCACACTTCATGTCAAAATGCCAATCTCAGTTTTTCCAGTATAGGTAATGGACATTCTATTTTTTTGGTTTTTGTTTTGATGTGGAGTCTTGATCTGTCACCCAGGATGGAGTGCAGTGGCACAATCTCAGCTCATTGCAATCTCCACCTCTCGGGTTCAAGCAGTTCTCCTGCCTCCGCCTCCAAGTAGCTGAGACTACAGGTGCCCACTACTGGGACTGGCTAATTTTTGTATTTTTAGTAGAGATGGGATTTCACCGTATTGGCCAGGCTGGTCTCGAACTCCTGACCTCATAAACCATCTACCTTGGCCTCCCAAAGTGCTGGGATTACAGACGTGAGCAACTGGGCCCAGCCAATGGATGCTCTTGATGAGAGACACAGGTCTGTGTCCCCCCAGATGAACAGTTCAAAGAGTGAATAGAAAAGTCCCACGCTGATACCAGCACATTTGAAAAAGAGTCTTAGTGTAAGTTCGACATGACATAATCATGTAACACACCTAGGGGAAATCTTAGATGATATACAACATAGCATTTAGTTCAGGAGTACAGCCCCAAACCACACCAAATCCACGGGAAGAGCTCATTCACTCATTTATTTCTTCATTTGTTTTTGGAGCTCTGAGCTCAATTATAGGTCCCACTCTTAAAAGAAATTGACAAGCAAGGCTGGGTACAGTGGCTCATGCCTATAAACTCAGCACTTTGGGAGCCCAGAGGCGGAGTTTGCAGTGAGCCATAATTGCGTCACTGAACTCTAGCCTGGGTGACAGAGTGAAACCCTGTCTCAAAAAAAGAAAAGAAAAGAAATACATAAGTTAAAACTCATTTCGGAGGCAATATTTTAAAGGCTACTAAAACATTTTCATGTAAGAGCCAAAGAACCAGGTAGAAGATATAACAGATAGGAAGTTCCTATTTGTAACAAAAGCAAAAAAGGAGAAAATAGGAATAAACCTAACAAGAAATATGCCAGAACTTTAGTTTTTTAAAAAGAAGAAAAGCTTTAATAAGCTACCAAAGGACAAAAGGAATAGCATCACCGCCAACACTCGTAAGTGCTCTCCACAACAGGCACTGCGTTAAGTACTTTCCTTGCCTTAACCACGTTCTTCAACCCAAGGAAGCAGGTGTTGTAAATATTATCTACGGAATAATGATATGCCCTTATTTGAAAAGAAAGACCCGATATCACCAAGATGCCAATTCTTCCTTTAGCACAGTTACAACCCAGAACCTCCACTAGGGACTTCTGGTCTAGAGAAGACAACACATTATTCCCTCCTGACTAAGAAGTGTAACCTCAACTCTAGAAATAGTAGACAAAAGATGAGCAATGGAGAATTCTGAAAGGTGGACAGAAAAAGGCTGCCGAGGGACTCTAGCACTGGGGAATGCACAGTGGCCAGGTGTCTCCCTGGACCCCATCCAACAGAAGGGTGACCCAGGCCCAGTGGGCCTATACAAAGAGATACACACAACATTATACACAAATAAATCAAGATGGAAGGAAAGAAAAAAGAAAGCAAATAAGAGAAACATCAGACTTAAGCAATTACGTAACAAAAAACGCCTTAAATGTAAATGGTCTCAATAAACCAATAGACAGATTGATGGAAAGCACAGCTATAATAAACACATGGCCCAACTAGATACTGTTCATAAGAAACTTTAAACTTACTTAACGGCCTAAGTAGGCTCAAAGTAAAAGAATGGAGAAAGATATCCCATGCAATCATTAATTTTTTAAGGAAGCAGGAGTGAATATATTAATATCGCATGAAGTAGATTTCAGAGCAAAATAATTACCAGAGCTGGAGAGGGTCTTTGCTGAATTTTAAGATCTAAAATTTCCTATGCTGCCTTGACATCTTTGAGCCTCACAGAGCCCCAAAGGCCTAGCCATGGGTTTTTCTGTTTCTACCAGACAGCCCCTACCTGGCCACCCAGCAGGAAAGGCTCCCCACCAGGCTAGTTCTTTTATCAGCCAGAGCAGCTGCACCTCAGCCTAACAAGTTTCACTTCACCTGTTTGCCAGCCCATGAATTTATTCAAACAAGCCAATCGCATTCCCCCTTGGGAACCAATGGTCATTGTGCCCTCATGTTACTATCAAGCCTGCCTGCGTCCCCCAACCCCAGCCCTCACTCCGCTACTGAGTACAGTGCCCATCTGACCCTAGGTGGCATGCAGTGTCCTCCTCTAAGCTGTGGGTATATGTGACTAAAACACTGCTGTCAATCTCATCCATTCACACCAGGTGTCGTGTTCAGCCATCTCCTATACTTTAGGGCAGGGACCCCTCCTTCACCAATGGGGTGAAAAGGAAGTGACTGTAAAAACTGCATAGTGACAGTAGGATTAACCCACCAACATCCTCCCCTCAGCAACTGTTAAAACTAGGCAGAGGCCGGACGCAGTGGCTCAAACCTGTAATCCCAGCACTCTGAGAGTCCAAGACAGAAAGATCGCTTGAGGCCATGAGTTCGAGCCTGGGCAACACAGCAAGGACTCAACAGTCCAAAAAATTTTAAATTTAGCCAGATGTGGCAGCACACACCTATGGTCCCAGCTACTTGGGAGGTTAAGGCCGAGGAACTGCTTAAACCTAGGAGGTCAAGGCTGCAGTGAGCCATGTCTGTGCCACTGCACACTCTAGCCTAAGTGACAGAGTAAAACTAGGCAGAAAAGGAGCAAGGATTTACAAAAGATCTGAACAGTCAACCAGCAAAATCTGACATCTGTACAAAACCCCACTCCCCAATAGGAAAATACACACATTTTTAAAGCCAACGAAACATCTACCAAGACGAAGTACATTCGGGGCAATAAAAGAAATCACAGCAAATCTAAAATCATTCAAGTCATAAGAATATGTTCTCAGAACATAATGTAGTCAAGTTAGAAATCTATAATAGAAAAAGAGAAAACTCTCTAAATACTTGATAATTAAAACTACATACTTATAAATAATGCATGGGCCAAAAGGAAGGCCCAAAGGAAATATGAATGAAAATACAACATATGAACATTTGTGGAGTGCAGCTCAACAGTGCTGGGAAGGAAATTTAAGCACTAAATACTCACATTAGAAATGAGAAAAGATAGCCCTGGTGGTGGCTCACAGCTGTAACCCCAGCACTTTGGGAGACCAAAGTGGGTGGATGATGAGGTCAAGAGATTGAGACCATCCTGGTGAACATGGTAAAACCCCATCTCTACTAAAAATACAAAAATTAACTGGGCGTGGTGGTGTGCACCTGTAGTCCCAGCTACTTGGGAGGCTGAGGCAGGAGAATCGCTTAAACCTGGGAGATGGAGACTGCACCACTGCACTCTAGCCTGGCAACAGAGTGAGACTCTATCTCAAAAAAAAAAGGAACAGAAGAAAAAAAAGAGAAATTTCAAAAAGATAAACCAATAATCTAACAAATTTGAAAAAGAACAAACTAAGTCCCAAACAAGAAGAACAGAAATAATAAAGGGCAGAATTCAATAAAATTAAAAACAGAACAACAGAGAAAATCGATGAAACAAAAAGCTGGTTATCTGAATAGAATCAACAAAACTAATTTTAAGACATAGATAAAAACAGAGAGGACACAAACCAACAACATCAGGAATAAAACAGGGGTTCTCAAAAAGGTTCCTGCAGCCATTAAAGAGTATTAAGCAAATACCATAAACATCACCCTCAGAATACCCAAGCTGGTCTCTTGCAGAAGACAATAAGGGCAACTTCCACTTCCCTAATGGGTCTTGAAATACCTTGAAAATCACAGGTCATCAAAATTCGGGCAAGATGAAACAGATAACCTGAATCATCCTATAACCATTAAAGAAATAAAATTTTTAATTAAGAGCTTCTGAACACAAACTCTCCAAGCTCAGATGATTTCACTGGAGAATTACAGCAAATATTTAAAGAATTCATTCCAATTCTATGCAAACTCTTCCAGAAAACAGAACAGAGAACACTTTGCAACTCATTTTGAGGCTAGTATTATCCTGATGCCAAAACCAGATGAAGATGGTACCCCCTCAAAAGGAAACAGAAACCAAAAACAAAACAAAAAAACAACCCCACAGATCAATTATCTCTCATGAATGCCAAAAGTCCTCGACAAAATCTATCAAATGGAATCCAACAACACATTGTTGCTATTCACTAGGGGTGGTTGGCAAAATATTACAGAAAATATTTAGGGAAAGTTATAGATTATAGTCTCAAACCTTTTGAAAGACCAAAAGGTTTTATTAAGGCAGGTTGAAGGCAGCAGCCTCAACATTAGCATAGGAAAGAGGTAGAGACAGATCAAAGGCCTTACCCCACACCCATTTATCCCATTCTGTTTACTCAAGTTAATTTTGTGCTGGGTGGCCCTCTCCAGGGAAGATCAAATGGGAATGACCTGTTACTAGTATTTACTCTGGGCCAGAACCTAATGCTTTTACCAGTCATAAAACCATTCTCTTAACCATGTTAATTATCCATAAGTGTGTTAACTTAGAACCTCTGCTGTAAAATCTTGAGGAAATAAATGTGTGGATGAACAGGGAGTCTTGGTCGATTGGTTGCATTTTGCCCTCTAAAAGCAGCCAAGGGTCATCCCTAGCCCACTTAAAACACTGTAATGATGTAAGAGTGCATTCATTCATTCATCCTTAAGTCAGGGTCTGCAGATCAGACTTCCACAGGCGGTGACCAACATCTCAAAACATAAAAAGATTCGTACAAAAATTTTCACCTGGCGATCCTTTTGTAGTTCCTATGTTGATACATATGTGTGGGATATGCCACCCTTGAGCCTTGTTACGACATTAGCACGTTAACCATCTGACATGAAAAGAAAAAAACCATGTTGTATTTCATTTTCATTCATGACCAACCAAGTGAGGGTTATTCCAGGTATGCAAGTCTGGTTGGACATTCAAAAAAATTAATCAGGCCAGGTGCGGTGGCTCATGCCTATAAACCTAACACTAAGAGGCCAAAGTGGGAGAACTGTTGAAGCCAGGAGTTCAAGATCAGCCTGGGCAACACAGTAAGACCTGGTTCTATAAAACAAAACAAAACAAACAAAAAAATTAGCCACACACTTGTAATCTCAGCTACTCGGGAGGCTGAGGCAGGAGGATCACTAGGGCACAGGAGGTCGAGGCTGCAGTGAGCCATGACAGCACCACTGCACTCCAGTCCGGGAGACAGAAGAAGACTGTGTCTCAAAAAATAAAAATAAAAGGATCAACACAATCTATATTAAAAGAATACAGAATGAAACGCATATCCAGATGATAATATCAACTGACACTGAAAGGCATTAGACAAAATTCAACACCCAATCATGATAATAAATAAATAACAGTGAAAAGACTGGGAACAACATAGGAAGTCCACTCCTGGCACTCCTACTCCACATTGTAATAGAAGTCCAGTCACTGAATTAAGACAGAAAATTTTAAAACAGAAGGAAGGCCGGGTGTGGCTGCTTATGCCTGTAATCCCAACACTCTGGGAGGCTGAGGCAGGCAGATCACTGGAGCTCAGGAGTTTGAGACCAGCCTGAGCAACATAGCAAGACCCCATCTCTACCCCCTCCAAAATAAAGTAATTAACAAAAGAAAAGGAAAAGCCATACAGGTTGAAAAGAAAGTACACTGTCCCTATGTTTTGTACACAACTGTCTGTGCAGACAATCCCAGGCAGTCTACAAAAACAAAACAAACCAAAACAAAATAAATCCCTCCTACAACTAGTAAGTGAGTTTAGCAGGATAAAAGATGAACAATGATCAATCAAATATTTAGGTCTAAACTTATCAAAACATATTCCCAACCAGTATGCTGCAAATCATAATACCAATAAGGAAACAAAAACTAAATATATTGTGTTAATATATTTTAATAATCAAAATAGAAAAAGATTATCTCCCAAATCTGATGTATAGGTTTAATGCAATTCCTATCAAAATCTCAGCTAAGTTGCTGTAGACATAAACAAGTTTATTCTAATATTTACATGGAAAGTCACAAGCCCTGGGATAGCTTAACCAATCTTGAAAAAGAATAAAGTAAGAGGAGTCACTCTGCTCAACATTAACACTCACTATAAAACTACAGGGACTGTGTAGACAGCAAGGGTGGCCAAGGGATTGACACATCAAGTCAATGGAACCCAAGAGAACCCATAAACAGATCCACACAAAGATGCTCAACTAACTTTTTACAAAAGCCAAAAGCAATTTAATGGAACAAGTGTTGCTAGAAAAATTATGTACCCACAGGCAAAAATATAAACCTTGACTTAAGCCTTATATCCAGTAAAATGAAAAAGTCAAAATAGACCATAGGTGTAAAGAGAAAATAAAAAATACTATAAAACTTTTCGAAAGCAACATAGGAGAAAATCTTCAGGATCAAAGAATAAGAAATAGTTCCTAGACTTGATACAAATTTCTTATTTCCTGACACAAAAAAACCAAAAATACCGGTAAATTAGACTTCATCAAAAATAAAACCTTTTGCTCTGTGATAGGTCCTGTTAAGAAAATGAAAACTAGAGACTAAGAGAAAATATCTGCAAATCACATATCCGATGATGAAGTTAAATATATAGTGAACTCACAGTACCCAACCCAACCCAATTTTTAAAAGTGTAAAAAAAAAAAAAAAGACACCCCCAGACATTTTATATCTGTATAGAAGATATAAACATTCACATAAACACACAAAAATAACACTCACGATTATTAGCTACCAGGGAAATACAACTTAAAACCACAATGAAATATCACTAATACCTATTAGAATAGCTAAAATAAACAATAGTGAGAGCACCACACATTGGCAAGGATGTTAAAAAAAAAAACTGGATCACTCACATAATTGCTGGTAGAAACATCAAATGGCCCAACTACTCTGGCAGTCTCCTATGAAACTGTGATTACTATATGATCCAGTAACTGCATTATTGGGCATTTATTTCCCAGAAAAATGGGAAGTGCAAATTTGCACAAAGACTTGTGTCCAAATGTTCATAGTAGCTCAATTCTAATAGTCAAAAATTGAAAATAGGACAAGAGTTCCAGACCAGCCTGAGCAACACAACAAGATCCTATCTCTACAAAAAATATATATATATATATTAGCCAGGCGCAGTGATGCATGCCTGTAGTCCCAGCTACTTGAGGGACTGATGTGGGAAGATCACCCGAGCCTAGGAGGTCAAGGCTGCAGTGAGCCAAGATCACACCATTGCATCCCAGACTGGGAATCAGAGCAAGACCATGTCTTAAAACAAAACAGAAGAAACTGAAAATAACCCAGCTCGATCTTGGATGAATAAACAAACCAGTACAGCTATACAATGGAGCACTACTCAGCAATAAAATGAAATGAACTATGGTACATGCACCAACTTGAATGGATCTCCAGGAAATTATGCTGAGTGAAGAAAAGCCAGTCACAAAAGGTTATAGACTGTATGATTCTGTTTATTTAATATTCTTGATGATGACTAAATTGTAGAAACAGAAAACATATTATGGTTGACAAGGGAAGGAACTGGGGCTAGGGTACAGCAGGGGTGTGGGTGTGTTTATAAAACAGCAACACAAGCAATTCTTGTGATGGAATTGCTCTGTATCTTAACTGTTGGGAGACACAAAAACCTACACATGTGATAAAAGAGCAAGAAGTACACACACACACACACACGTGCACATGTGCATGTGCATAAAACTGGAGAAAGCTATATAGGATCAGCAGATTGTATCAATGTTGGCATCCAGGCTGTGACCTTGTGCTACAGTACACAGAGTACACATAGTACGTATACACACAGATAGTGCTGTAGTACAAGATACCGGAGATCTCTCTTTATATTTGTCATTACAAGTGCATGTCAATCTACAATTACCTCAAAATTAAAAGTTTAATTAGGAAAAAAACACCACAACATTTTCTTTTGGAAATACAAATGGTGATTCTTAAGTTCACTTGGAAAATAAGCAAAATCAGGACAAAGCAAATATATTTACTTGACTTCTACTCCACACTGTCCTGGAAGTTTAAGCCAGGGCAGTAAGGCAGGAAAAATTAAGGCACCCACACAGGAAAGAAAGAGAGTAAAACCACTGGCATCTATCTTACTCTCTCTAGAGAGAAGAAGGACTCCTGCTTGGCTCCCATAACCATCCCATACAGAAACTGGGGGAACTATATGAAACTGGACATGGGTGAAAGGTCAAAGCAGAACTTAAAAGCCCAGGCTTTATTGTGCAGAACAGGAGAAAAAGCATAAAGAAAAGTATAAAAGAAAATAATCCTTGGGATAGAAAGAAATATTTTCTTAGAAAACCATCAACACTGTTTAGTCAAAGTTTACCCCTCCCCTCCAAACACACACTTGAGATCAGGAGTTTGGGATGAGCCTGGCCAACATGGTAAAACCCCATCTCTACTAAAAATACAAAAATTAGCTGGGCATGGTGGTGGCTGCCTGTAATCTCAGCTACTTAGGAGGCTAGGCCCAAGAACTGCTTGAACCTGGGAGGCAGAGGCTGTGGTGAGCTGAGATCATGACACTACACTCCAGCCCAAGTGACAGAGGGAGATGCTGTCTCAAAAAAAACAAAACAAAAAATACGAGCAATTTAGCAATATTGCAGGATACAAGATCAATATACAAAAATCAAATGCATTTCTTATATATTTGTCATACACAAATACAAGTTGATATGAAAATAAATTGCTGACAGTTGTATAAGATCTGTGTCCTGAAAACCTTGCTGAGAGAAATTAAAGAACAAGATAGATGGAGAGATACTATGTTAATAGATCGGAAAACTCAAGTGGATAAGATGTCAATTTTCTCAAATTGTTTTACAAGTTCCATGAAATCCCAATCAAAATTGTAGGGGGCTTTTTTTTTTTTTTGTAGCAATTGACATGCTCATCTTAAAATCTATATGAAAATGCAAAGAACCTAGATTAACCAAAATAACTTTGAAAAGGAGACTAAAGTTTGAAAAACTACCTAAAGTTGAAAACTACCTAATTCTAAGGCTGATTAGAAAGCTGTAAGTAACTGAGACAGCACTGGTATTGGTATAAAAATAAACAAATATATCAATGGAACAGAATAGAGAGCCCAGAAATATTCACCCATATATGGCCAACCAATACAGAGCAATTTAATGGGGAAAAAAAAATAGTCTTTCAACAGATGGATATCAATATGTCAAAAGGAACCTAAATCCATATCCAACAACATATAAAAAATTAACTCAAAAAGGATTATAGACCTAAATGTGAAACCTGAAACTGTAAGACTTATAGAATATATTAGACAATTTGTGACATTGGGTTAGGCAAACATTTCTTACATATATATCAAAAGCATAGTCCATAAAATAAAATTTGGGGCAAGGCACAGTGGCTTATGCCTGTAATCCCAGTACTTTGGGAGGCTGAGGTGGGTGGATCACCTGAGGTCAGGAGTTCAAGACCAGCCTGACCAACATGGTGAAACCCTGTCTATGCTAAAAATACAAAAATTAGCTGGGTGGGGTGGTGGGTGCCTGTAACCCCAGCTACTTGAGAGGCTGAGGCAGGAGAATGGCTTGAACCCAGGGAGAGGAAGTTGCAGTGAGCTGAAATTGCATCACGAGAGCGAGACTGGTCAACAGAGTGAGACTCCATCTCAAAAAAAAAAAAAAAAAGAAAATTTTGATAAATTGACCTATACCAAAATTAAATACTTTGCTCTGTGAAAAACACTATTTAAAAAATGAAAAGACAAGGCACACACTAGGCAAAAATAACTGCATATCACATGTGATACAGAATTTGCATCAAAAATATATAAAATTTCTTAGAATTCAACCAAATTAACGTACAAAAGATCTGGACAGACATTTCATCAAAGTAGACACAGATGGCAAATAAGCACATGAAAAAATGCTCGATACCATTAGTCATTAAAACTACAAGATACCACTCTACACCTAAAAGAAGGCCTACTATTTAAAAAGACTGATACTACTATGTACTGGCAAAGAGGTTGAGTGAAGCAACCAAAAGTTGAATAAAGTTACGGTGGCAAAAATAAAAAAAAAAAAAAAAAAGAAAAAGAAAAAGAAAAATAAATAAAGGAAAATAAAAAAAATAAAAAAAGAAAAATAAAGTTATGGTGGCAATGGAAAATGGTATAACCACTTTGGAAAACAGTTGGATGATTTCTTAAAAAATTAAATGTGCCCTTATTATAAGACCCATTTAGTACATTCTGAACTACTTATTTATCCAAAAGAAATAAAAGCAGTCATTCATATAAAGATTTTTTTTTTTTTGGAGATGGAGTTTTCACTCTTGTTGCCCAGGATAGAGTGCAATGGCATAGTCTCGGATCACCGCCACGTCTACCTCCAGAGTTCAAGCAATTCTCCTGCCTCAGCCTGCTGAGTAGCTGGGATTACAGGCATGCACCACCACGCGCAGCTAAGTTTTGTGTTTTTAGTAGAGACGGGGTTTCTCCATGTTGGTCAGGCTGGTCTCGAACTCCCGACCTTAGGTGATCCACCCATCTAGGCCTCCCAAAGTGCTGGGAATACAAGTGGAGCCACTGCGCCTGGCCTCTAAATATAAAGACTTCTACAAAAATGTTCATAGCAGCTTTGCTCATAATGGCCAAAACCTGGAAATAATTGTCTATCAACAGGTTAACAAATAAATAAATAGTTATCCCTCATACAATGGACTACTACTGGCCAAATCAAAAGAAATGAAGATCAACAGCATGGATGAATCTTGAAATAATCATGCTGAGTAAAAGAAGTTAGACAGAAAAGAGTACATATTGTAGGATCCCATCTCTATTAAATTCTAAAGGGCACAATCTACTGGATAGTGACACGAGGCAGCTGAATCTACCTGATGATGGGAGAGGAGAGGCTGGAGGGTTACAAAGTGGCATGAGACAAAAGCGTTGTCACCTATGAATATTCTTTGTTCCAAATGTATTAATTATTTGGATTGTGGCAATGGTATATTCATATTATCAAAGCTTATCAAATTGTACACTTTAAACACTACAGTTTACTATCAATTATACCTCACTAAAGTGACTAAAAAAGAAACCCACCACACTTTCTTTTGAAAACAGAAAAGGTGATTCTTAAGTTCCTATGGAAAAAACAATATGCAAGTGAGAATAGTCAGAAGAATCCTTAAAAAAAAGGCCCCCGGCAGAACAAAAAGAGAAAGAAACTGTTGAGACAGTTTTAATAACTGGTGTCTTAATAACATTATAAAGCTACATAGGGTTCTAAATTATAATAACACTAAATGATCCAACAGAGATCAATGATATAAACTAGTAAGTCCAGAAAAAAATTACATATATATAAAGAATACATTAATATACTACAGACTAGGCACAGTGGCTCATGCCTGTAATCCCAGCATTTTGGAAGACTACTGCAGGAGGATTGCTTAAGCCCAGAAATTCAAGACCAGCCTAGGCAACACGGCAAGATCCCCATCTGTACAAAAATTTAAACATTAGCCAGGCATGGTGGTATACATTTGTGGTCCAAGCTACTCAGGAGGCTGAGGCAGGAGCTCTCTTAAGCCTAGGAGTTTGAGACCAGTCTGGGCAACATAAAAAGACTGTACAGAAAAAATTTCAAATTAGCTGGGTGTAGTGATGCATGCCTATAGTCATAGCTACTCAGGAGGGCTTGGATATGCGAGGCTGAGGCTACAGGGAGCTATGACCACACCAGCACTCCAGCCTGGCTAACAGAGCCAGATCCTGTCTCCAAATGAAACAAAAAGAATAGCCTTCCAAAATCTCACGTGGCAGTTGCAATACATAAAAATAACTCAATTCTAACACTTATGAATCTATTTTATAAAAATCATGTGATCCAATAATTATTTCAAGGTTGTTCAGTGTGGAGTTCTCTATAAAATGAACAAAGTACAAAACTACTTAGATGTTGAAAAAATTGTGACTTGAATTATGGTATGATATTGAAATAATAAAAATGAAATCTTTGAACAAATGACAAAATTTATATAAAGTACATCACTTAACCAATCCTCCTGCCAAAATTTATGTAAAGTACAACTAAAAAGGTTTACACACATGATTTTTAAATGACTAGAAAGAAGTACTTCAAGAAGTTAGCAAAGGTTTTTTTATGGGTTGGTAGAATGCTGGTATGTTATATACTTTTCATTCTAAATTTTCCATGACGCATGCTACCTTTATCATCAAAAGAAAAATATAAACGTTATTTGTGTTTATTTTTCACATCACACAAAATCTATTTTTAACAAACACATGATAAAATTTATGAACAGTTTCTCACTTTCCTTTCAGGTCCATAGGTAATCAGTTAGCCAACAGGAGAAAATAAGGCCGTCATAAAAGGAAATACCAGAATATTACCTGGTTCATTACTCCTGTCTGAATTCCCAAAAACATTTCACAAGTGACTATTATTTTCAACTTGACTATTATCTAAGATACAGAAGAAAATGACATGTAGAGAAACCAGTTCTCCTGAAGAATGCAGCTCTTTACTTACCATCTTCTGCTAAGACCTTGGCTGCATCTTTATCGTCTTCCCACTTTCCAGTCACAAAGCAATCTCTGATACTGTTCATGACCTTATGCAGAAAAGTCAGCACTTAGGTGCGGTGTTCCAATCACTCAGCAAAACAATATAGGAAATGGTAGTAGGCGACAACTTGCCTTTAAATATTTTTCACGTTCTTGGATAGTCTCATTGCACATGAGCCTAGGAAATAACTTTACCTTTGATGGAGATAGTTTAACCACAGAGATAAAAAACATTAAGCAGCAGATAAGGAAAGTATTGAATACTACTAGTCTACTGACCTCATAAGTAAACAAACAGATAATTACTAATTCAACTAATTTTCAATTTTATTAAGGTTTCTAAGGGGATGCAATGAGACAGTTTACATATTGGTCTTGCTACTCATTAATCTAAACATGTCTGTTTGAAAACTTAATGCCTATACAATGGGAGAAGTTATATGCAAATTATATAACTGATAACGGACTTATATCCAGAATATATAAACAATGCATACAACTAAGTAATCCAATTTTTGAAATGGGCAAACAATATGAAGATATTTTCCAAAGAATATATATAAATAGCCAATAAGCACATGAAAAGATGTTCAACATCATTATCTATCAGGGAAATGCAAGTCAATACTACAATGAGACACCACTTCGCCCCCTCTAGGATGGCTATAATCAAAAAGACAGATAATAACAAGCGTGGTGAAGAAGTGGTGAAATTGGAACCTACACACACTGCCAGTGCATAAGAAAAATGGCACAGTCACTTTTGAAAAGAAAAATCAGAGTATATGAGGGAAAAAAAATCTTTACCTGTTTTCAGTAATCATTCTGACAGTTTTGTGTATAATAATAGGATAAAACAAATGAGTAATTATGAGATTCTCTAATTTCATAATTTTCTGATTCAACCAGGAAATAACAGTCTAGTAGAAGAATGAGTAAGATGTAGTCCTGAATGCGAACTGGAAATATCTATATGAACTCACCTGCTTCAGGTCACTAGAAGTAATGACCAACTCATGGCAGTAAGCATTCCTATGCCTAGGCTGTCATGTTGAAATACCATTTTCTACTAAAAGACATCAGAACTTTTTATGGGTAATTCCAAGTGCTCTTTCACATTAGAGAGAAAGAATTGATTAAGGATGACTACAATTATCACATAAGGACTCAGGAGCTGGCGTGCAGAGACTTCCACAGGCCACAGGTGGGATAAAGAGGAGCTTTAATAAGGATAACAGATACACCAGCACAACGCACATCAACTACATTTATATCCATGACATCACAATAATATTTACAATCAAGTATCCTTTGGAGAATCACTCCAAAAACTGATTAAAAAATCAAGCATTTACCCTATATATTTGGAAGTGGATAACCAAATAGTAGAAGAGGAAACGTTTCTCTTTAAAGAAGTATTATAACTAATAAATAAAGAGAAATTATGAATAGAACAACACCACTCTATGTTCTTAGGAAATTAATGGTTCTAGGCATTGAGCATCAACAACTGATAACATCTAACATCATTAAAAACACACAACTGGTCTTTATGCGCCTCCTAATCAGAAAATACCACCACCTGGAAAGCAGTTTTGCTGAAAAATAAAAAACAAATTTAAATCCTACCCAACTGCTAGATGTTTTGTCCATCGGGTAACTAGAACCACATGGCTATTTAAAATAATCTTAACCAAGATTAAATAAAATTTAAAATTTAGTTTTCCAGTCTCACTAGCAGCTCAGTAGCCACAACCCACAACTCAAGATACACATTCTGCTCATCACAGAAGTTCTATCAGTTTTGCTCCCTACCCATTCACATGAAATATAGGAGGGCCTGAGAAACTGCAGAGGGATGCAAAGCAATCCACAAAATCCAGAATATAAGAAACTCTACAGAACAAAGACTTAGTTTCTTAAATAAAATATAACCAAAAAAAGAAATGAAAAGGAAGATTGTTGACTAAAAAATTTAAAAGACAGACTGAAAAAGTCATGAAAATCAGGTAAAAGTAAACTAAGATGCTTATGGAAGTATGGAGGAGGAAAACAGGAAGACAAGGAAAGAATCACCATAAGAGGCTGGACCACACTTCTTTCTACAGGGAGAAGGGGGATCCTGGTTGGTGTTGCAATCAAGCAGCAAAGCTTGATTTTGCAGCCTGAGTGCTGAATACAGGGGTATTCACCTTCTGGCAACCCATTAAGTTAAATGATTGTTTTTATGTGGTTTTCTATAGCTGTATTAAATTTCACCATCAAAAATGGTTCAGTAAAATCTCATAAACTGCATTATTACCTGGCAAATTATAATAGGCAGGATGAGAGCAACTGGGCCTCTGTGAGAAGTGACATCTAAGCCAAACTGAATTGACAGAAAAAAAGGTAGCCTTTGGAAGATCAGAACATTCCAAAAGAGAACACAGAGAAAGGGGCTGGCGCAATGGCTCACTCCTGCAATCCCACCACTTTGGGAGGCCAAGACAGGAAGATCACTTGAGTCCAGAATTTGAGACTCTAGCTCAACATGGTGAAACATTATCTCTACAAAAAATGCAAAAATTAGCCAGGCCTGGTGGCTCGTGCCTACAATCCCAGCTATTCCAGAGGCTGACGTGGGAAGATCCCTTGAGCCCAGGAGGTCGAGGCTGCACTGGACCAGACACTCGTGCCATTACACTTCACCCAGGACTGCAGACCAAGACTGTGTCTCCAAAAAAAAAAAAAGAGAGAGAGAGAGAAAGAAAAGATCTAAG